>NW_024121451.1:0-25564 GCF_016745375.1 Pimephales promelas
AGCATGTTGTGTGATGCTTTCGCCGTTGAATTGAAAGTCTCCATGTGGCCGGTAGTGAATGGTCGCTCTTGAGATCGAGCACGCACAATCATACGAGCACGAGCGCTCTTGTTGCATTCTGAAACATCACCACTAGAGGCCGCTAAAAACGCTTAGAGCACCTTTACTGTATCGTACCGTTGGCTATGCATCGAGATGTGTATCGCATTGGCCTCAGCTATAGAGATGCACATCCTCTACAGAATATACATTATGTAAAATACAACTCATCATGATTACCAATTGTGTTCAAATGCATATTAGACAATTATATTTACCTTGTGGGTCTATTGTTATATCATCTAATCCCTTGCCCTGGAGTTCGGGCAGTTTCCCTTTTTCCATTGCAATGAGGAGTTTACTAATCTTTGCAAGCTGTAGAGTGCTTTCAGGGAGGCGGTAGAACTCCCGATGAACTCTGATATCATGGCCAAGGAAGTTGGCTAGTTGATCCATCTCATTGTCTTTTAGGTTTAATACTGTGGACAATGTAGCTACTTGCTTACGCAGCTTTGTTGAGCAAAGGGCATCTGGATGCTTTGCTCCACTGGCTTGGGCATACTGGCGAATACAGTCTGCACCACGATAATGAGACAGAGCACCTGGACGAGCAAACAAATGCTGGTTTTCAACAGGAACTTGACACTTTTCTCTCATGTTTACAAGGAGATCCATGGCCTCAACCATATTCGGGGTCAGCAACACTGGCACCTTCCTCCCCCTCTTACCACGTATTTCTACCCTTTGGAAGTACTCACAAAGCTTTTTCTCAAAGTCATTGAGTCCCTCAGCAATATCTTTGTGCATTGGTGCCTGGTCTCTAGACATGTAAGATTGAATATTCATCTTGGAAACCTCACCCTCTCTTCGTCTATTAAAAATAATGATCTGTGTTAGCATGACTTTGCAAAGAGTGGCAAAGTTTTTGGCATTTGGTTTTTCTTGTAGGACATCCATATACTCCTGCCGTTTTGAGTTCAATAATGAGTGCAGTGTTTTGACATCCTCTGTAAATGGCAGGACTTGTGGCTTATTCCATTTAGCTTCACCCAGAGTAGTCAGTGCAGCTGCAGACACGATCTCATTCCATTTGCTTTCATACAGACGTCTGAAGTTTCGTGCAGACTCTGCAGCCTTGTTACGTCCAGACATCAGTGCATTGCATTCCACGGAGCTGGCAATCTTCACCAAGCTGTGTCCAAGCTTCAGTGCCAGTGATGGAATCTTGTAGCTGTTTGTCTCCTCATTGAATCCTGCCACTGCCCTTACTGCTTTTATAACATGAGGAAAGTTGCAAGCTTGGATGAAGTCCTCCATATTACGAATGGGTGTCAGTGATCTGGCGGTAATGAGCAGCCTTGCTACTTCCCTCATTTTCTGCCTAATGTAGTCATTTCTTCCTGAATGTGACTTCAGCCTGTTGTACATCTGCTCCCCTAAAAGAATTATGTATCGATCATTTCTGACAACATTTGAAACTTCATCATTCACCATCTCACAAGCAATGGTCCATAGACTTTTGCTAACGTCCACTGGTGGAGGAAGGGTCAAGCTGTTGATTGATTGAACTCTCTTCTGCCCAATTGTGCGGTTTTCATATTTGGGGTTCTGGGGGCATGTTCGGATGTGTCTCCATAGTGTCTTTCTGTTGTACAGACCTTGACAGTGGATACAGTGAGTGAAGTCATAGGTAGATTTTACTTCTTTGGGGCGTCTGCAAGCAACCATTTCCCCATTTCCGGTTTTTGAAACTGCAGCATTATGGGCAAAGTTTCCTCTACTTTTCAAAAGGCCTAATCTCACTCTTCTTTCCTTTGACCTTTTATCGAAGCTGAATGCCTTAGCTACCTCAACTTCTTTGCGATGAACAAACTCCAAGTGCCGTGCGATTTTAGAGTATGGCTTCTGACAATAGACGCAATATTGTTTCTTCTTATATTTATTTTTTTGTTCTTTAGTAGGCATCGGTGTCACAGATGTGGAACTGTGATAGGATGAGCTTGTACTCGTGTCTGTTGTACTCTTAATCTCTACAGCACCTCCCTTCACTGTCTCAGCATGACAGATATTTAGTTCTTCACTTTCACAACTGTTGTCTGATGAGCTACTGCATGTATCAGGGACATAGTCTTTGTCACTGTAGTCAGAAAATGAGGATTCCTCACAAGATATCTGTGGGGAAAACAATGCATTAAAATACCCCTATGAGGAATATTAAGCATGTGAATTCCTTAAAGCCATTTTGATGCCCCCACCAATAAAAAAAAAACCTAGAACATACCTCAGATTCATCATTCTGTGAATAATCAGTCACCCCTCTTTCAGTTTCAGGTGTACTTGTTGACGGTTGTTCATAGCTTTGAAAACATTTGTCACGACGTTCTTTCAGTCTGTTTTCCCGGTTAGGAAACCTATATAGTACCTGTGATTTATAAATAGGTCATTTAAAAAAAAAAACTTTCCAAATGATGACTTAATTGGAGCTTAGTTTAAAGGGGTGATGAACTGAGAAATCAAATTTTCCTTGAGCTTTTGACATCTAAGAGGTCATCGAATTATAAGAATATCCTGTAAGTTTCAGAACGGAAAACGTCCTTGTTTAGTCCAATAAAAGCTTTTATTGACACCAGGCTCTGCAAACGACTTGTTTATCAAAGTGGGGAACTATGACGTCAAAGAGGATAAAACCCCACCCCCGCAGAAGATGATCAATGCCTACTTCAACACGGCCAGTTTAGCCCTGACCACCGATTCGCGCATTACACGCATAGCTAAATAACATAGATGTCTACCTCATGATGACAAACTGAGTCGAGCTACCGAGCAATACAGAATATAGACCATTCTGCAAGATGTAAACAACACTGGTCCAGAAACACTTCCTGTTTCAGTTTGTAACAGTTTTCTTTATTTCACATGTAAAGAAAACATCTTAAAAGTCTCTGTAAAGGTAATTCAACAAAAAAATTCTTAACACATTATAAATGTTACATTTGTTTTGTTAAAAAAATATTACAAAGACTGTGAACTGTGAAGTACTGAAATACGGAGTTAAACAGTTTTTCACCCTTGCTATTTTACAGATTTTTTGGGCGGGGCTAAAACAGGGCTCAATGACGCACTGGAGCCCAAGAGTTCGTGGACACGCCCCAACTTGATTACGCACGTTGGCTGATCCATAGACAGGGGCTGATCTCTCCCCTAACAATAGAGCATATTTGCATTCGCCGCTCAATCGCGAGTTACTGTCAGTACTATTAGTTAATACAGTCTACAGTTTGCTAGCTTGCTATGCCTTTGACAAGGAAATGCATAGGCTACTACCTGGATGCGATCATGTACAAAACAGATCGGTGTCTTTATTTAAATTTCCTACAAGCGATTACATCAAGAAGAGGTGGATTAATTTTGTGTAGAGCCAACCTTGATGAAGAGCTGAGGATCACCGACAGTTACACCCGCCTACAGGATCGTTTCATAGACTTTCCTCAGAGACAACTGGCATTCACTGATAATCCGATGCTGCTGGTGAACGGGGCCGAAACGACTATCTTCCGCCTCAGCATTCATCCTTCCGTTCCGAGAGCAGTTTCACCTAATATCACCGTCGACAGCTTTCCCATTAGTGGACGTGGTTTCAGCGCAGCCAGTGGACACGCCCCCAGCGTTTGAGAACAGAGATAACTGCTGATTTTTTCAAGATTTCGATAGCTTATTTTATGTAAACTGAAACAGGAAGTGCTTCTGGACCAGTGTTGTTTACATCTTGCAAAATGGTCTATTGTGCAGCGCCTGGTTGTGGAAGAAGACAGTCGCTGCATAATAAGCTTCCTCTGGATTCCAATGGGACTGCAAAACTATTTTTCTTGACGTTCCAGCTGATGTGGTAAAATCGTCTGTTCGCTTCATTTCAGTGAGGATTATAAACAGGAATGGATTTGCAGACAGATTAAGAGTAAAGATGGTGCAACACACGGACTCTGGGTCGAACATGTATGGGAAAATTATTCCGGTAGCCATTTTACAACATTGGACGTTTTCAAAACAATTTTCCCACGAACACCGACGAGTTGAGTTGAAACTCATTATAATGCAAAACTGTTATCCTATCACAGCAGTGGGTGTTTACTTCCAAGTCTTCAATGTGAGACGCCCATAAAAACCAAGCGTTTCTGAGCTGGGTTCAAAACTAGGGTAGAAAATAGCCTATTAGTTATTCATTTTGATGTTTTTGAATGCAAACACCAAGCGAATGTCATAATTTCACCTCAGACAACAATATAATAAAGTTTAAAAAGCCAGTTCATGACCCCTTTAATGTAACACATGGCATTACTTGTTCAGTTGTGTTCTTGTTCATTTTGGTAGGAAGGCATATATCTTCCTCCAAAGGTCCCAGACAGCAAACTGACATTGAATCAACGTGGAAACGACGTCTCTCATGACATTGAAACAACGTTGATTTTGCTCATCGAATTAACGTTGAACCAACGTCAGACGCGGCATTCTTCAAAGCTAAATGAAAATCGAAAGTTGGTTTGCTTTCATAACGTTGAAACAACGCGTTGATTTCAAGTTGATTTTCCGTTAGTTTTGAAAGAATGACGCGTCTGACGTTGGTTCAACGTTAATTCGATGAGCAAAACAATGTCAGATCAACGTTGTTTCGATGTCATATTTCCACGTTGATTCAATGTCAGTTTGCTATCTGGGGTGTGTTCTCCTCACAGCAAGGGACTGCGCTGTTCACCTGTAAAGAGAGAACAGCATCCACTGTGAAAAACACACTATATTAATTTCAAACTGGAGACTAGGGCTGAGAATCTTTGGGTAGACAGCGAATCGATTCGATTCACAATTCATAGGTTTTCGCTTCGATTAGTACAAATTCAGAACGATTTAATTCAAGGTGATTCACATCCAAATTTGATGCGTTTCGATTAAAGGGATACTTCAGGATTTAGCATTAAGCTTTGTATCAGTAGAAAACCAGTAGTATTTTCGAATTACAGTGCTTGCCCCCCTCATATCCCCCTGATATGAGAGAAAAATGAAATTTTAGTCAGGAAAAAAATTTTTGGGCCAGATGCTAAAGACTACAGTCAGTGTTCCGCATGTTTTCACCACACCCATATGGGGCTGGATCTCACTCACAGAATGTAAACATCGTGTCAGCCATCTTTCTGTGGAAGCTAAGCTAACGGGCTCTTGCATCTTGGTCTGTGTAGAAAGTTTGTTTTTTAATGTTTTTTTGTATTTTTAATGTGAAAGTCTAAGTCGTGTTATACATTAGGCTAGTACATCCCGGTACAATGCAATTTAGAACCATTTTGATGGAAATTGATCAAACTCACGATGTATCAAAGCAAGCATAGTTGTATTCATTTTTTGGATTCTGCTGCCTGTAACCGGTAGGCGTGGTTTGGGAGTGGCCTCGTAAGGGCAGCTAAGCAAGTGCATCCTGGGAGTTGTAGTCTTACAGCTACATGAGTAAAAAATAAATTTTCTGCCTTTTCTCAGTCTAGAATGCTTCAATTTCAAAAATAATTTCACATTTCTACTATATAAATGACCAATATTAAATACACATTCATCTTCCCAGAGCTGAAGTTTCCCTTTAATTCGATTCGATTCTTAATTTCTTATATGCATTATAGTATTATTTCAATGCTTCCCCCAATGGGTCTTTGTCTGGGTTTGAATTACACAGCAGCCTTTGGGGGTCAGATAGTGGGGACAAAAAACAACAACGACTTTGTCCATTGTTAATGTTAGTTCATGTTTGTTCTTAATAAATCTATTATTATAAAAAATGACTGACTGGGTTGACACTTCAGTGTGAGAAATCGGGGGTGTGAGCGCGTAAAACCAATCAAATGTGGGTGTCTTACGGCCACTGCGTGAGAGTTAGCAGCTTGTACCAGGAACACTTTAAGGTAGGGCTGGGCGATTTGCGCCGATTTTTTAAAATGAAAATCGGTCAGATTCTGTCAATTTTATTACGAAATTCAAACAATAAACACAGTTTTGGCGCTTGTAAATGTGATGTGATCACGTGAAAGATCACTAACAGATCTCAGTTCAAGTGGCATGTGAACTGATCATCTGTTACTCTTTACTGCTATCTTACCGAAATAAAACCGATCGATCAGTGTTTTTCAACCGCGGAAAGATGTCCATAAAACAGCTGGAGAAGTTGGAGAACAACATGTGTCACGTAACGTTACATTTACCTCAGACTCAGGAATGCCTTTTAATGACCAAAGCACAAAGCACGCATGTTAGTTGGACTTAAAATAATTGCTATAGAGAGGAGTATTTTGCTAAATATGATAAATATGATAACTACCGGTATATTACACATTTATTATATTTTAACTATATCATTAAAATATTGTAAAGTTGTTTGTTATTATAAAAAACACATTATGTTTAATTTGAGTTAGTTTTAACCTTTAATAATACCAGCTGACAGGGCTCTCTGTATGTTTACAGCATTAGGTCATTTATTTTTGGAGAACAATTAACATAACACATTAACGTATCTACTGTACCTAATATTTATCCAAAGGAATTGATATTGAATCAATATCAGAATCAAATCTTTGAAATTGTGAAATTTGTGTTAAGCAATAATAAAAACAGTAAAAAATAAAAACACAATTAGCACAACACATTATTCACACATTTCATGTTGTTTTCACACAATATGCAGTCAGTGAACACATTTCCACAATGCTTACATTTTCTTAACAGACAAGCTATACCTCCCAACAAAATTATGGATTGTTTTTTTGTAGTATTTACAAATGTTAACACACACCATCCCAAAATAGCAAAAACAATATTCCAAACCTTAGATACAGTATAAAAACCTCTGCTTCTGCAATAGTATCAGTTCAAAAACAATATATCTCAGCTGATAATAAACAATTGAATAATTGACCCACAGCTTATTTATGTTGGGTAAATTGGGCCAGCCACAGCTGTTTACAGTCTGGCTTAGAATCAGTGGCGGGGTTATTTTTTTTTTTCTATTACATTGACTCTTATACAGTAAAAGGAGGACTTTACAGTAAAGAGTAATGTTTGTGGAAACAGAAAAAGACAAACACTGTAACGTCTGGATGAGGAAGAGTAAAAGCAAGGGGCCCAGGGAGAAGAGCAGGCCCAGTGACAGATGCAGTGAGAGATGCAGGAGCAGTGAGAGATAAAGTGAGAGATGTAGTGAGAGGTGCAGTGAGAGATGTAGTGAGAGGTGCAGTGAGAGATGCAGTGAGAGGTGCAGTGAGAGATGCAGTGAGAGATGCAGTGAGAGATGCGGTGAGACGTGCAGTGAGAGATGCAGTGAGAGGTGCAGTGAGAGATGCAGTGAGACGTGCAGTGAGAGATGCAGTGAGAGATGCAGTGAGCGATGCAGTGAGAGATGCTGTAAGAGATGCAGTGAGAGATGCAGTGAGAGATGCAGTGAGAGGTGCAGTGAGAGATGCAGTGAGACGTACAGTGAGACGTGCAGTGAGAGATGCAGTGAGAGATCCAGTGAGAGATGTAATGAGAGATGCAGTGAGAAATGCAGTGAGAGATGCAGTGAGAAATGCATTGAGAGCCAATTGTGTTTTGTAGGTGTGAGTCTGTGTTAAGGGTTTAGAAAAAGTATCTGAAGTATGGGTAAGCGCTTGTTAGCGATTGAAAAGAACTGTAATCCGCTCGGCTCAAAGTCCAAACAGCAGCGCCAGCTCACTAGACAGACGTGTTTACTCTGATCGTCTCGCTCACGAGATCCAGTGAGAAGCGCTTGAATTCAGCGAAGAAAACAAATGTCTCAGTGATTTAAACCAGTTTAAAGGCAGATGAAACAGTGCTGATGAACAGGAGAAACACTGAGTACAATTATACAGTCAGAAGCGTTTCTGTTTTACCATGGATTTACTGTAAGGTTAGCCTAGTAATATTAACTTCACCATGAAATGTGGGATTTACATATTGAATTTTATTATATTATTAATGTAGAAAATGTATTAAACGACTAATGGAATATAATTACATTATTTAATAATGTATTTAGGCTACTGTTTTCATACAAATACCATAGAAACCATAAAGTTACATTGTGTCATGATAGGCTATGCCCTGTGGTTATGATCTAAATGCATAATGCTGGATGACCAATTGTTAATTTTGATAAAAATCAAACATTCAGAATGTTATATTTTACCAAATAAAAATTAGCACATGCAAAAATTAAGAAATATTTTTTTCTATTACGATATGTATTTTGTTTGTGTTTGTCAAAAAGTGTTCATCACTTGTCACTTGTTTGTCAAAAAGTGTTTGTCATGATATATTCTGACAGTTAAGAGTAGTTTAATACCACAATTAACACTCTAATTTCTACAACTTTCACTTAGGAGCAAAAATCTGCCTTTAAACTTGAAAGAAATAAAGACTTAACATTTATTGTGATAATTATCGATATCGACAGATATAAAAAAAATTATCGTGATAATATTTTGCCCATATTGCCCAACCCTAACTAACACATAACTCAAGAATAAAAACACAAATTGAATACTCAACTCAACTCTCAACTTAGCTTTATTTATATAGCACCACTAAAAACAACAGTTGTTGACCAAGGTGCTGTACAACGAACGTCATCAAGATTCCGCACCAAGTACAACATAGATTACAATTACAAACAAATCACTGAACATATCAAACACAGCACACATCAACTACAGTTATAAGCCAAGGAAAAAAATATGTTTTGAGTTTAGCTTTAAACTCATGAAGTGAAGAGGCCGATCTAATAGGGCCAGGGAGGCTGTTCCAAAGTTTTGGTGCAGCCACGGCAAAAGCTCGATCTCCTCTAGTTTTTAATCTGGACCGCGGAACAGTTAATAGTCTCTGGTTGGATGACCTAAGAGACCTTCCCGAGTTGTGACTGGATAGAAGGTCAGACATATATACAGGAGCCAATCCATTCAAGGATTTAAAAACCAGCATCAGCACTTTAAAATCTATTCTGTAACAGATTGGGAGCCAGTGCAGAGATTTCAGAACCGGAGTAATATGATTCCGTTTGCGCACCCCAGTAAGGAGCCTAGCAGCTGCATTCTGTACCATTTGCAAGCGGTTGAGTGGTGCACGGTTAATGCCCAGATACAAAGAATTGCAGTAATCAAGCCTCGTTGAGATAAAGGCATGTATCGCCTTTTCGAAATCTTTGAAAGAGAGAAATGGTTTAACTTTGGCTAGGAGTCTGAGATGAAAAAAACTGGTCTTGACTACCATATTAATCTGTTTATCAAATTTAAGGGCTTCATCAAAAGTCACGCCCAAATTCTTCACAATTGGTTTAACACATTGAGATAGAGAGCCAAGATTTAAGCAGTGAGAACTTGCGGCTTCTGGTGGGTCGAAAACAATAATTTCAGTTTTGTCTTCATTAAGGTGGAGAAAATTTAGGGACATCCATGCCTTTACCTCTGCTAGACAAGCAAGCAGAGTATCCAACCCCACGTTGTTAGCTTCCAGGGGTAAGTACATTTGGGTATCATCAGCAAAGCTGTGAAAGGAGACACCATGTTTTCTAAATATCGACCCAAGGGGAAGCATATACAACGAGAATAAAAGTGGGGCCAGAATAGACCCTTGAGGGACCTCGCAAGTAAGAGACACTGCATCAGAGGTAAACTCACCAATGCTAACCGAGAACCTTCTATTACTCAAATAAGATTGAAACCATTTAAGGGCATTTCCCTGAATGCCCACCCAGTGCTCCAGACGTGAGATGAGGATAGAGTGGTCAATTGTGTCAAACGCTGCGCTCAAATCCAACAGCACTAGCACAGCAGATTTGCCAGAGTCAAGAGTCAGTAAAATATCGTTTAGAACTTTAACCAGTGCTGTTTCAGTAGAGTGGTTTTTCTTAAACCCTGATTGGAATATCTCGAAGATCTTATTTTTATCTAAGAAGCTCTGTAGTTGGGTAAAAACTATTTTCTCTAAAATTTTCGACATAAAAGAAAGATTTGAGACTGGCCTAAAATTTGTTAACACTGACGGATATAAATTAGCTTTTTTGAGAAGTGGGTGGACAATAGCATGCTTCATTTCATCTGGCACAGTTGCATCTACAAGGCAGCTATTCATGATCTTTTGAACGATGGGCCCAATCACCTCAAACACTAGTTTAAAAAAGCGTGGGGGAAGAGCGTCATGGGGGGATCCTGAGGGTTTGAGCCCGTCTACAATATCTTGTAGAGCAGGCAAAGTAACTGGCTCAAAGTGACTTAGGATACTAGTGCAGAGTGGCGGGAGAAAAGAATCATAAAGTGCTGTGGAGATATTTAGCCTAATATCACTTATCTTATCCACAAAATGTTTTTGAAATGTGTCACAGATAGCTTGAGATTCTGTAGGGTATAAACTGACAGAAGGGTTAACAGCAGCATTTATGGTGGAAAAAAGTACTCTTGGGTTATGATGATGTTTTCCAATCAGATCTGAGAAATACTTTGACTTTTCCATTCTCACCCCATTCTGATATTGTTTCAGATTGTTCCTTAGAATTTCATATGAAATTTGGAGCTTATCTTTTTTCCATCTCCTTTCGGCCCTTCTGCAGGCCTGGCGGAGAGCACGAGTATTGTCATTAAGCCAGGGATCACGTTTTAATTTTTTAATTAAAATGATTAAGAGAATCTGCACCACTCCAATTATCACAAAAAACGTCAGGTGATTGGGACAGATCATTAAACACAGCTGAAAACTCAGAAGAGGTAGTCGATGTGATTTTACGAGACCATCGAATAGCCTTAGTGGGTCTTGTAATGTGAAAAGCAGTGGGGACTCTAAAGACAATAGGCTTATGATCAGAAATAAGATGGTCCTCTATTACAAGGTCACTGACTAACAAACCATGTGAAAGCACCAAGTCCAGAGTATGGCCCTGAATATGAGTGGGAGTGTTTACAAATTGTACCAGATCAAAAGAGTCAATAAGGCTCAAAAATTCTTTGGCTAATGGATTTTCTAAACAACACACATGAATATTAAAATCCCCCATAATTAACATTCTGTCATAATTGGGAGTAATCCCCCCTAACAAATTTGAAAACTCATTAATAAAGTCTTTATGAGGTTTAGGTGGGCGATAAATAACTGCAATTGCCACTGGATAGTCCAATTCCAGGACAAATAATTGAACTTCAAAACTCGTATAGGCATCGGTCGCTATGATCTTACAGCGATAGTTCTGTTTAAAAACAGAAGCCAGTCCTCCCCCTCGGCCCACGGATCGAGGAGAATTTAAAAATGTACAGTCAGTTGGTACCAGTTCAGTAAAAGGGCTCTTATCCCCTGGAGAAAGCCACGTTTCCGTGATAAACAGAAAGTCGAGGCTGCGCGAGGTAAAAAAGTCTTATTAACCACTGACCTGGCATTGATCAACGACATCCTGATCTGCCGCCGCGACTCAGCAGTCCGCTGTATTGCCCGGCACAGTGGACGGAGGTGATTAGCGCAGACGCCGCCTCGGCGCAGACGGGGTGAGGAACTCTTTGGAGGTTGAAGTGGTTGATCCCCTACGATCAGTATATTCCACGCGTACGGTTGTTCCAGCAATCGCCCCACAATGAAGCGACCGCGCCCAGCCGCAAAAGCGCGAAGGCCAGCGTAAGGCTGGAAGCCCGATTCAGCCATCAGAAGAAGCTTAAACTTCACTGCAGCGCCGCCACGTCTCCCTCGTCTTTTGCGACGCTTTCTTCGTGGCATATGACAAGGCAGGCCGCGCAAATAGTCAGGTATAGTCATCAAAGTGGAGGCAAACTGAGATCCGGACTGGACATCATGGAATTGCTCTTCAGTGATATTTTTAATATCAAGCAGCGTTTGACGATCATATGTTAAAAGTGATGAAACATTTTGTAAAATGACTAACATAAAACACATTAAAACAAAGAAACGGGCAGATAAAATAGACAACAGACGGCAAGCCGTACACACCGGCGCCATTTTTGAATAGGGACCTAATTACCAGAGTTCGCCATGGCCAGTTGGAATCTCCGTAGTTGTATGTAATTTCTTCACCTGAAGCAATCTCTTTAATTGAAAACAAGCACAAATGTGGTTTTCCTTCAATACTGATTTTTTTTATTTTACAGTTTGAAGTCCTGTAGCCATCATTCACTAGTCTCCCAAGCGAAGCACACTCTTTTGAGGCATCAATGCTATAATGGGAAAGAAAAAAGATGAAATTTGTTTCAAATAAGTAAAGGGGATCGCACACTGGACGAGAAGCTCAGCACCGCGTCGCACAGCGCCACATCTTTAAAATTCGAACACGTTATTCTCTATTGAGTGTACACACACCAGCGGCGCCATTCGGCGTCTGTCCGCGGCGCCCAGCAACGGCTCTGGACCGTGTTCAAAATCCTGCTGCGCCACAGAGCACCATTTACATAGTTTTATATAAAATTTTCATTATTTATGTCTCAAATTGTTGCTATTGTATCCTGACTTCTCCCTATGCTGTAATATACATTTAGTTTTGCATTCATTTACAGATATCAGCTGCTTGACATTTGCTGATGTTATTGAGTTTTCATGTGAGATTCTCAATTCGTTCAGTTAACGGATGTTCTGAGGTAAAGTTTTCAGACTGCAGACTCAGCAACAATTGTATTTAATTGTACAGTACAATAATAACATATAACAGACATCATCATCATTTCCTGTCATTAAACATAACAATATTGGTGGCCATACACTGATGAGAAAATGCGCGTCCGGTGTGCGATACCTGGAATTGTCCTAGACGTGGCGCGGCGCTTCTCGTCCGGTGTGCGACCCCCTTAAGTCAAAAATAGTCAGTCAAAACAGTTCCCAAAACCTACAACCATGTCTTCCATTCCAGTCGAAATCAAATAAGAAGGTATTTTCTGTCTCATTCAATGTATTCTCTCTTATTTGGCTCATTTCTTTGGAGAGTAACTCTCCTCGGTACTCCAGAACGAAGCATCCTTTCTCAATGCACGTGTTAGCAAACACACCTCTACCTAAAACAGAGATAGAGATGGCATGGTGTTGAATATTAGTGTCTATGTAGAAAATAAGTGGTTTATTCCATTGACCTGGCCTTTAAATGACATGCACACATCAATTACAGGACATGCAAACTTCTTCCAACATCTAGTCAGTTTACACATGTGAGAGCTGCTCATTCGGTTACACAGCCCATAACAGCAACTGTTCCAACAATAACCAATCATCTTAAAAATACCAGTAACATACCCACTGAAATCAGACTATTCAATGTAATACCGCTTTAATCTCCCAGTCGATTATTGGTCGATACGTTCTGGCTCAACCAAAATTCTTATTGGTTGATTTTTGGCCACATTCATTTCATCAGGTGGAAAACACTAATGACTAGACGCTTATCTAATGAAACTACAGGGCTCGAGACTAACGGCGTCCTAAAGTCCTGGGGACGATAAAAAATGTGTTTAGGACGAACAGAAATATTCTCCAGGACGCCTACAGGACGAAAGATATTTTTGTATTCGTGTTCATTTATTACTAGCCTATTAGGCTAACTTGTGCCAAATGCCAAAATTAACCGACCAAGCACTCAGTTTGCACAGAAATATGAGATTTTTCCCATCCTCACCGACCTCGTCATAAAGCCTGTATAGATGATCATTCGACGCCTCCTCGCCATAGACTGCTCCGCACGGTAGTTTGTCGATATACAAACTATTCCCATACTGCAGATTTTATTTATTTTTTCGGCGGGAGATAGAAATTCGCAGCCTCTGTCTCGGACATTTTCAGCGCTGTACAGGTATGGAGTCTAAGCAGTCAAGCTGAAAGAAGTTGCATGCGGCAGTGCAGGTGAATTCTGGTTTAAATATATATTTTTTTTAAACCGCGGATAAGCAAATGTGCACGATATGATAATTGTACATGTTAATATTGCAATAAACCGCCATACCGGTATACCATTACAACCCTACTTTTAAGACTCCGGGGCTACCCTGTCTTTCATGACATCTCTGCATGCAATTCAAGCCATCACGTGCAATTGTTTATATTATTTAGCATATTCCTCAAAAGTTTTTGTGATGATGTCACTAGTTGACAAAATAGTACTATTTTCATCATAGGCCATGATATTGCGCAGGTGCATGTGATGCAACGCTGTCAAAGCCAACAGACTCGTGTGTCAGACTCATTTCAGTGCAAAATAATTACCAGTAGGTCAAAAACTATTTAATATACTGCAAATAGCCTACTAGCTTTTTATGTTTATTTATAATGTATTTAGGTTGACAAGGCTACCAAGTACAGTGAGTGCACAGCTAATTGAGTTAAGGGGTTTTTTTCCCAACGTAATATTTTGTTGATTTCTTTTGTCAAAAATTTCAGGACTTCAGTCGACCAAGATTTTCTATGGTTGATTACAGCCCTAGCTTTAACACATGCATTTTGTGCTATTATCTTATGACTTTATAACTGTTTTACATCAAGAGGGGATGTGGTTCTGGAACGATTCCCTATCTGCTACATTATCTTCCTGAATAGGATGAAATAAGCATTAAAATACTGTTACTACCCTTTATGAAAATTGATGAATCTCTCCTCAAAGCATGGTTTGTCTTTGCCAGACAGAATGTGTTTAATGGCATCCTCCACAGGACTAATTCGCTTCCGTTTTGACATGACATCCAGTTAGCATTTAAATTCTGTAAAGAAAAGTTAGAATGCAAACAATTATAAGCTAAATGACTAATATTGATTGTATGACAGTAACATAGCATATTGTTTGTGTCCAATCAATGTCCACCTGCTGCTGCCATAGATAACGCTTACTAATAACACATACAACATCAATTTCTCTAAAAAAAAAAAAAATGGACGAATAAATACGTATTAATAACAATTTAGTAGAGTTAGCCATTTTTAAATAGGCATGCGGTTGTTCTGTCGCCATTTTTGAAAATAGTCTTAAGAAATTAACTGCAACTAGCGAGCATTAGGCCTGTCGCAATAATCAATTTTGACTTAATAATGTTTGGTGACAAAATATATCGTCAATTATGTTTACATGATTATGAATGTCAAAAACATTTTGCAGAGCATGCTGTCGTGTCGTGTGTTTCCGTGTCGAAAGCCTCGGGAAAAATTAACTTACCTCACACAGAGCGGTCATCAGCAGACTGTGCAAATTAAGTGCGTCATTTGAGACATTACGGGTTTCCAGAAAATTACAGAGTTTGGAAGAATAAAAATCCAAATGTACTCGATTTTAAAGCAGCAATCCACTGTTCTAGAGCAAATAAAAAAGTCAGAGCGCAAAATGGTGCACAGAAAAAGCACGAAGACGACGAGTAGCAGCTAAGTTAGGCCTAAATACTTCGGTTAGCTAAACAGTAACGCTAACTTTAAGCCAATGCTCACTACCTGTCACGATAACTGCTTTTTGTTGTGAGATATTGTCTCAGAAATGGGCTAATGCGCGATACACAATATTATTGTCATTTGAATAAAATTTTATGCCACATATATATGTAATATAGACCATATATTAAAGTATAATAATAAAAGTAGGCCTACACACTATTAAAAGACAACAGCAATTTGACGTTAATTCTTTAGATTAAGTAAAATGTAAAAAAAGAAATATCCTACAAGCAAGCAACAGATGAAAGTTAGTAATTTGCTGGTCTGTACATAGCTATCAGTATTTTGTTTAATTGGTCAACGTTTTACAAATTGAAAAGATAACAGTTTATAAAGCAAGCTTGTTGACTTCTGACTCTGACGATCTCCTCGTGCGAATGACGAACGCATCTCCTCATCGCGGATGGCGCCTAAATGTTTTCCCGGGTAAACTAACTTACGTCACTAAACCATTTCACAAGTAAAATTACTTTCCCTTAAAGAAAATTTAAAAACTTTCCATCTTTCAATTTGTATTATTATTATTATTCACCAGTAGCATTACAAAATAAAAACAATAATACAACTGTAATTTTTAGAACTGTAATATATCTATCTAAAAAATCATAACATGATTCGGAAATACCTTATAATAATATTAATCCATAAAATAAATGGATGACTGTTGATAAAAAATTATAATAATTCTAGGCTGCAAGAGGTTATTAAGAGGGATTGGCATGTTAATGGGCTTTGTGTGGTTTAATCTGCAAGTGGCTGAAAGGTCTATTAAAGAAGTTTATTTCAAAATTAAAATTAGCCCATGATTTACTCACCCTCAAGCCATCCTAGATGAATGTGACTTTCTTCTTTCAAACGAATACGATCAGAGTTATATTAATAAACACCCTGGTCCTTCGAGCAGTGAATGGCAGTGAATTGCAGCCAACAGATTGAAGCTCAAAAAAATCTATCCATCATAAAAGTGCATCTGTCTATCATAAAAGTGCATCTATCTTTAATAAAAGTGCATCTGTCCATCATAAAAGGGCATCTGTCCATCATAAAAGGGCATTAATCCATCATAAAGGTGCATCTATCCATCATAAAAGTGCATCTGTCCATCATAAAAGTGCATCTATCCATCATAAAAGTGCATCTGTCCATCATAAAAGTGCACCTGTCCATCATAAAAGTGCATCTATCAATCATAAAAGTGCATCTGTCCATCATAAAAGTGCATCTATCATCATAAAAGTGCATCTGTCCATCATAAAAGTGCATCTGTCCATCATAAAAGGGCATTAATCCATCATAAAAGTGCACCTGTCCATCATAAAAGTGCATCTGTCCATCATAAAAGTGCATCTATCATCATAAAAGTGCATCTGTCCATCATAAAGGTGCATCTATCCATCATAAAAGTGCATCTGTCCATCATAAAAGTGCATCTGTCCATCATAAAGATGCATCTATCCATCATAAAAGTGCATCTATCCATCATAAAAGTGCATCTATCCATCATAAAAGTGCATCTGTCCATCATAAAAGTGCATCTGTCCATCATAAAAGTGCATCTATCATCATAAAAGTGCATCTGTCCATCATAAAGGTGCATCTATCCATCATAAAAGTGCATCTATCCATCATAAAAGTGCATCTGTCCATCATAAAAGTGCATCTGTCCATCATAAAAGTGCATCTATCCGTCATAAAAGTGCATCTATGATCTGCATCTAAAATGTGAAGTGGTGCTTGCAATGGCAAAACTCCCCACTCGGTTGCTAGACTGTGGTACATGATTGCATACGAGCCAACAAACATGTCTGTACAATGTTCTGGTGCTGAGATATGGCTTATTCATGTCGTCCAGGTGGCTGTGTTACTTTTAGCTTGTGATACTGTAAAGAACTGGTTGTGCTGGCAAAGTTCTAGGTGTGTATCGGCTGTGAAGATAAGACTGGGGTAGGATAAAGTTATCTGCTTTTGCAGATCTTTTGCAGATCTTTTGCAGTTTTTGGGTGGATCCCAAAAACAAGCATCTGCTATCAATATCAAGATGATAGCATTTTCAATTTATGCATTTAATTATTAGTATTATTGAATTGTCATTATTAGGGGAGGCCTATAGGCTAATTTTATAATTAAATTGATCCGCTATTATAATTAATTTGCCATGCAATATTTTCACAGCACATAACCAACATGCTGTGAGGATAATAAAATATTACATAATCTTACTCCTCATTAAAAATTGTCTGAAACATTTAGGTCGATTACAATAAGTTATAGGCATATAAAATAACTATTAACAGTCAATAATATGTCCGAACATTGCCATAATTAATCATCAATGAAAATAGGCGTTACATCGCAGGTGGCTTGGAAGACGTGGGTAATATTATCCATATTGCAACACGAACTGGAGGTAAGCAACAGTAATTTGTAGCTAGTTGGAACTACAGAACTTAAAGATCTCCCTCTTTTCATTTTAATTTTATTTTTGCTGCAGATGAAATGGTTAAACTTCTGTTTTCGTGTAGGCGCAGTGAGGGAAAAAACACTAAGTTTAGGGCAATCGGTTCGTAGCTTTGCTTCAACTGTGCGATATAGTCACGAGGAGCGACCAAAATTTCTGACATGCCAGAAATTCATCCGACCATCCGATTGTGGATCGTGAGAGGTTAATCGCCTCTCGTTTCTCCCTGTACACTGCACGAACACTGCACGACAAACGACGCACGACAAAGCTGAAAATCGGTCCGACACGAAAATGAGTCGCACGAGTCAGAATTCGGCTCAAAATCGTACGAAAATCGCACAGTGTATGCCCGCCTTTAGGACGAGGGAATACGGTCGTTTTTTTTTTGTCAAAGAAACAAATAATAATCAGGAAGGCTTTTGAACGGTGGAGAGAACTCAATGAATTGAACATTTTTCAATCAGACGCCGAGGTTGCACTATTTCTTCTGGACAGGTGAGTCGCTTCTACTTCTTCTTTTATATGAGCTGCGTGGGAAAATATAATTCTTTAAAAAAACGTGAGCGAAGCTCGATTAAACTTAGCTCCAGCGAATATCAGATTGTCAGGATTTAGTGATATAAAAATAATAACAATAAGTAATAATAATAAATATAGCTGCGAGCAGCGATGGCGGGCCCAAGCCGGTGGCACCGCAACCCCTGGCTCCTTTAGTTACCTAAAGGCACCGGGGTGGCGGTGCCGAAGGCTTTGGCCCTTTCATGATTAAATGTTAAGACGGCTTGCCATAGTCTGTCATTTTGACTAGTCACAATTATGTTACAGATATCTTAAATGATAATACAAACTATCCAAAATGTAATTACGACTAGACAGAAAGACATTGTTGATATCTACAATGTTAATTTCCGGATAGGCAAACTTAGCTTTTAAATGTTAAAAGGGCTTGCCATACACGGGCGTAGGCTCAGAGAGAGTATTCAAACCAAAATATCTGACTTCCTCTTGGTCTGAGCTAATGACTATGAATTAGAAAGTTGTCTGGCTTGAGGAGTACAATGTATATAACGATTTTTGTAACTGTAGATAAAAATAACAACCCCACTTTTGTCAAAAGGTGGCGCTATTTAGTCCCTGCACCATGCCCGTTTCTGAAACTTTGCACATGTCTACTGGCTAATAAATGTGATGTGTCTGTTGAGTTTCATGCAATTTCAAGCATGCTAAGAGTCTCAAAAGCATCCTAAAATAATTTCAAAGTTTGAAGCTTTGCCACGGCAACAGTTTAAAAGATATCAAGAATCCATTCCCAGGTCTACATCTACCGTATGTTTACATTATACAGATGAAGTTTTTCATCTGTTTTTCATCATTATACAGATGAAGTTTTTCATCTGTTTACATTATACAGATGAAGTTTTTCATTCATATTATTACATGCAAGCGTGTTTGATTTATGGACCAAGTTTTCGGACCCCGTTCCAGGGGGCGCTGTCTAGCCCCCCTGCCACGCCTAGGTACCATCTTCAGCCCGGGCCTGATGGCTGTGGGATATGACCTGTGTGCAAAGTTTCAAGAGTTTTCAAACCCGATAAGGGCCTCAAAAGCCATTAAGAGTCTCAAAATCATCAAAAAAAAAAAGAATTTTAAAGTTTGATGCGTTGCCACGGCAACAGTATCAAAGATATCAAGAATCCATTCACAGGTCTTCATCTGCCATGTATTTACATTATACAGATGAAGTTTGAAGCAAATCGGGTAAAAATAAGAGGTTGATTTCAAAGCATTTTGAAAGGGACACACTTCCTGCTGCCAGTTGGTGGCGCTATAACTTTGACTCGAAATAGTCTAATCCATGTGATCGTCCTCTTACAGCCAACACACTGATGAAGTTTCATCAAGATATGTTAATGTATGCTGAAGTTATAACACACTTCCTGTTTCACGTTTCTCGCCATAATTTCGTTTCCTCGCCACGGCCAAACCGTTTGAGATATCAAAAATCCCCTCACAAACTTTCATCCTCAATGTCTTGACTTCTTGCACACCGAGTTTGGTTGTGATTGGTAAACACATGCGTTGTAATTTGATGTATTTCTCCTAGGACAACTATTCAAACAACCCATAATTCTCAACTTCCATTTTAATTGTCGTAAAACTTAGAGCACGAAAGTTGTTTGGCCTGATGTGATCTATAATTGTACCGAGTTTCATATTAATTCACGCAAGTGTGTTTGATTTATGGACAAATGTTCGAATCCCAGTCCAGGGGGCGCTGTCGAGCCTCCCTGCCACGCCCGATGACCAGCTTCAGCCCGGCCCTGATGGCCATGGGTTCTGACCCGTGTGCAAAGTTTCAAGAGTTTTCGAGGATGTTAAGGCCCCCGAAAATGCCAGAGAAGTCGCACACAGCAAATAAAGGGTTAAAATTAACCTGACAGGCGCCCCTCCTCTCACTCACACAGAGAGACACTGAGAGACTGGCAAAATTCTAAGATTTTCTCTACATTCAAACAAAGATATCTGACTTTCTGTGGGTCCTAGCTAATGAGTGTCAATTAGAAAGTTGTCCGGCTCGAGGAGTACAATATACATACCGATTTTTGTAACTCTAGTTAAAACTAACAACCCCACTTTTGTCAAAAGGTGGTGCTACTGAGCCCTCACCACGCCCGTTTCTGAAACTTTGCACATGTCTACTGGCTAATAAATGTGATGTGTCTGTCGAGTTTCATGCGATTTGAAGCATGCTAAGGGTCTCAAAAGCATCCTAAAAGAATGGTAAAGTTTGATGCGTTGCCACGGCAACAGTTTCAAAGATATCAAGAATCCATTCACAGGTCTACATCTGCCGTATATTTACATTATACAGATGAAGTTTGAAGCAAATCGGGTAAAAATAAAAGGGTGATTTCAAAGCATTTTGAAAGTGACACACTTCCTGCTGCCAGTTGGTGGCGCTATAACTTTGACTCACAATAGTCACATCCATGTGATCGTCCTCTTACAGCGAACACACTGCTGAAGTTTCATCAAGATCAGTTAATGTATGCTGAAGTTATAACACACTTCCTGTTTCACGTTTCTCGCCATAATTTCGTTTCCTCGCCACGGCCAAACCGTTCGAGATATCAAAAATCCCCTCGTAAACTTTCATCCTCAATGCCTTGACTTCATGCTGACCGAGTTTCGTGCCGTGTGTTTGAATTCTCTAGGAGGAGTATTGCACATTCCATTGCGAGCGTTTTACAAACAAACCTCAATAGCCGACTTCCTGTTGGGCTGGGGTAAAAAGTAATAGTTTGAGGTATATATGAACGATGAGATCAACATGTGTACCGAGTTTCATATTATTACATGCAAGCGTGTTTGAGTTATGGACCAAGTGTTCGGACCCCGTTCCAGGGGGCGCTGTCTAGCCCCCCTGCCACACCCAGGTACCATCTTCAGCCCGGCTCTGATGGCTGTGGGATCTGACCTGTGTGCAAAGTTTCAAGAGTTTTCAAACCCGTTAAGGGCCCCAAAAGCCGCTAAGAGTCTCAAAATCATCAAAAAAAAAAGAATTTTAAAGTTTGATGCGTTGCCACGGCAACAGTATCAAAGATATCAAGAATCCATTCACAGGTCTTCATCTGCTATGTATTTACATTATACAGATTAAGTTTGAAGCAAATCGGGTAAAAATAAGAGGGTGATTTCAAAGCATTTTGAAAGTGACACACTTCCTGCTGCCAGTTGGTGGCGCTATAACTTTGACTCACAATATTCACATCCATGTGATCGTCCTCTTACAGCAAACAAACTGCTGAAGTTTCATCAAGATCAGTTAATGTATGCTGAAGTTCTGACACACTTCCTGTTTCACGATTATCGCCATAAGTTCGTTTCCTCGCCACGGCCAAACCGTTCGAGATATCAAAAATCCCCTCGCAAACTTTCATCCTCAATGCCTTGACTTCATGCTGACCGAGTTTCGTGCCGTGTGTTTGAATTCTCTAGGAGGAGTACTTCAAATTCCATTGCGAGTGTTTTATGAACAACCCTAAATAACCGACTTCCTGTTGGGCTGGGGTAAAAAGTAATAGTTTGAGGTATATATGAACGATGAGATCAACATGTGTACCGAGTTTCATATTATTACATGCAAGCGTGTTTGAGTTATGGACCAAGTTTTCGGACCCCGTTCCAGGGGGCGCTGTCTAGCCCCCCTGCCACGCCCGGGTACCATCTTCAGCCCAGCCCTGATGGCCGCGGATTCTGACCCGTGTGCAAAGTTTCAAGAGTTTTTGAGCATGTTAAGGGCCCCAAAAGTGCCCAAATAGTCGTATAAATAATAATAATAATAATAATAATCGTTAGGAAAACAATAGGGCCTTCGCCCTTTCAGGGCTTGGGCCCTAATAATAATAATAATAATCCTAAGGAAAACAATAGGGCCTTCGCCCTTTCAGGGCTTGGGCCCTAAATATAGCTGCGAGCAGCGATGGCGGGCCCAAGCCGGTGGCACCGCAACCCCGGTTCCTTTAGTTACCTAAAGGCACCCGGGTAGCGGTGCCGAAGGCTTTGGCCCTTTTATGATTAAATGTTAAAACGGCTTGCCATACTCTGTCATTTCGACTAGTCACAATTATGTTACAGATGTCTTAAATGATAATACAAACTATCCAAAATGTAATTACGAATAGACAGAAAGACGTTGTTGATATCTACAATGTTAATTCCGGACAGGCAAACTTAGCTTTTAAATGTTAAAAGGGCTTGCCATACAGGGACGTAGGCTCAGAGAGAGGCTCACCATATTCAAACCAAAATATCTGACTTCCTCTTGGTCCGAGCTAATGACTATGTATTAGAAAGTTGTCCGGCTTGAGGAGTACAATGTATATACCGATTTTTGTAACTGTAGATAAAACTAACAACCCCACTTTTGTCAAAAGGTGGCGCTATTTAGTCCTTGCACATTGCCCGTTTCTGAAACTTTGCACGTCTACTGGCTAATAAATGTGATGTATCTGTTGAGTTTCAAGCAATTTCAATTTCAATTTGACTGTTGAAAAGAAGTGCGCCGATTAGATACTCAGGATCGGTATCGGCTCTGACACTGCCATCTTTGACGAGGCTGATTCAAATTCTATATTGTGCATATACTATTCTGTTAGGCACAAAGGCACAAAAACTTTCTAAAGTACCATAAAGTTTTTGTGTACTGTATTATTAGTGTTCTGAAGCTATTATGTGATATAGAAATTAATATTTAAGTCATTAAATTCAAGAACACAAACTTTTCCCTCTCTGCGCCTGTCAGTCATTCTCCATTCAGCATTCAAACAGCACGTCACATTCGGTTACAGTCAATGATGAAACGATCTTCAATGATTCAATGTTAATCCTATTATACTGGATCTTTAAGATAAAGGTCTAAAGGTCTATATTTTCGAATGAAGAAACTTTTTCTTGCTGGACTTTATTGCTGTAACTTAATCGTGTTACTTTCTACCGGGTGTCGGACGCTGTCGGTTAGATCACAACACTAGAGTCAGAGCACTATAATTGTTCTTCACGCACACAGTAACTGAAATTTAAAACCTTTAAAAGAAAAGGCTCAATAAACTATTGCATAGATAGATAATGTATAATACACTGTTCATAAATATGTATTTCCTTTGTGCTTTGAACTTTTCAATACGGACTCAATGCGCTGTAACTTCATGTGGCTTCAAGCACATCATTCTCCGCTCGGGATGCACATAAGTGCTTTGTGCTGCACCGTATTGGAGCCGTAATATCATAATGCAGTGACGTAATGACAGATTATTAATTGCCTTTCAATTATATGTTGCTTTATAGCAGCCATGGCTATATTTTTTTTTAATGATTTTTGTTATCTTGTTTTTCATGAATGTATTTTTCAAAATAAGAGCAATGTGTATTATCTATTATTAATATGGTTTATAATAGCATTTTTGTCATAGATTATGACAAAGTAATCATATGATCCACCAGCGAGGAACCAGCAGAACAGAGTGAACATTCTTCTGTTTAGTTCAATCCTACTTAATAGGAATTTATTTAAAATGCTCGCTCTACTCCACACCATTAATGTCTTGTGCGGACATCCGTATTTTGACTTTCGGTTTTAAGTAAGCGATTTAAAAGCTCCCAAGTCCCAGCGGAGTCACACGTTGATTAACCGGTGGGAATATACACAATAGGCCTACCTGATATTGAACACAAGAGGGCAGTATAGCACTACGTATGACTCAGATTATTATTTTTTTATGAATTTTACAACAATTCTGGCTGTTTTTGAACGTAAACACAATTCTTAAATGAAAAAAAAGGAAAAATTGGGGAAGTTATAATATTTGTATAATTTAATTTAGAAACAAATGATGTATAATTACATTTTTAGAAGATATGAGGCTTTTAGTGTTTACTTTTTTGACATTACTTTAATCTTTTGCCATAGTTGCACATGTCTATTGGCTAATAAATGTGATGTATCTGTTGAGTTTCAAGCAATTTCAAGCAAGCTAAGAGTCCCAAAAGCATCAAAAAATAATGTTAAAGTTTGTTTCGTTGCCACGGCATTTTGAAAGTGACACACTTCCTGCTGCCAGTTGGTGGCGCTATAACTTTGACTCACAATAGTCACATCCATGTGATCGGTCTCTTACAGCGAAAACACTGCTGAAGTTTCATCAAGATCAGTTAATGTATGCTGAAGTTATAACACACATCCTGTTCCATGTTTCTCGCCATAATTTCGTTTCCTCGCCACGGCCAAACCGTTCGAGATATCAAAAATCCCGTGGCACTTTTTCATCCTTAATGTCTTGACTTCACGCTGATCGAGTTTGGGTCAGAACCCACGGGTCAGAACCCGCGGCCATCAGGGCCGGGCTGAAGATGGTACCCGGGCGTGGCAGGGGGGCTAGACAGCGCCCCCTGGAACGGGGTCCGAAAACTTGGTCCATAACTCAAACACGCTTGTATGTAATAATATGAAACTCGGTACACATGTTGATCTCATCGTTCATATATACCTCATACTATTACTTTTTACCCCAGCCCAACAGGAAGTCGGTTATTTAGGGTTGTTCATAAAACACTCGCAATGGAATTTGCAATACTCCTCCTAAAGAATTCGAACACACGGCACGAAACTCGGTCAGCGTGAAGTCAAGACATTGAGGATGAAAGTTTGCGAGGGGATTTTTGATATCTCGAACGGTTTGTCCGTGGCGAGGAAACGAAATCATGGCGAGAAACGTGAAACAGGAAGTGTGTTATAACTTCAGCATACATTAACTGATCTTGATGAAACTTCAGCAAGTGTGCCGCTGTAAGAGGACGATCACAATGGATGTGACTATTGTGAGTAAAAGTTATAGCGCCACCAACTGGCAGCAGGAAGTGTGTCACTTTCAAAATGCTTTGAAATCACCCTTTTATTTTTACCCGATTTGCTTCAAACTTCATCTGTATAATGTAAACATACGGCAGATGTAGACCTGTGAATGGATTCTTGATATCTTTGATACTGTTGCCGTGGCAACGCATCAAACTTTACCCTTCTTTTAGGATGCTTTTAGG
>NW_024121451.1:26064-54043 GCF_016745375.1 Pimephales promelas
CAAAATGTAATTACGACTAGACAGAAAGACATTGTTGATATCTACAATGTTAATTTCCGGATAGGCAAACTTAGCTTTTAAATGTTAAAAGGGCTTGCCATACACGGACGTAGGCTCAGAGAGAGTATTCAAACCAAAATATCTGACTTCCTCTTGGTCTGAGCTAATGACTATGAATTAGAAAGTTGTCTGGCTTGAGGAGTACAATGTATATAACGATTTTTGTAACTGTAGATAAAAATAACAACCCCACTTTTGTCAAAAGGTGGCGCTATTTAGTCGCTGCACCATGCCCGTTTTCTGAAACTTTGCACATGTCTACTGGCTAATAAATGTGATGTGTCTGTTGAGTTTCATGCAATTTCAAGCATGCTAAGAGTCTCAAAAGCATCCTAAAATAATTTCAAAGTTTGAAGCTTTGCCAAGGCAACAGTTTAAAAAGTATCAAGAATCCATTCCCAGGTCTACATCTACCGTATGTTTACATTATACAGATGAAGTTTTTCATCTGTTTTTCATCATTATACAGATGAAGTTTTTCATCTGTTTTACATTATACAGATGAAGTTTTTCATTCATATTATTACATGCAAGCGTGTTTGATTTATGGACCAAGTTTTCGGACCCGTTCCAGGGGGCGCTGTCTAGCCCCCTGCCACGCCTAGGTACCATCTTCAGCCCGGGCCTGATGGCTGTGGGATATGACCTGTGTGCAAAGTTTCAAGAGTTTTCAAACCCGATAAGGGCCTCAAAAGCCATTAAGAGTCTCAAAATCATCAAAAAAAAAAGAATTTTTAAAAGTTTGATGCGTTGCCACGGCAACAGTATCAAAGATATCAAGAATCCATTCACAGGTCTTCATCTGCCATGTATTTACATTATACAGATGAAGTTTGAAGCAAATCGGGTAAAAATAAGAGGTTGATTTCAAAGCATTTTGAAAGTGACACACTTCCTGCTGCCAGTTGGTGGCGCTATAACTTTGACTCGAAATAGTCTAATCCATGTGATCGTCCTCTTACAGCCAACACACTGATGAAGTTTCATCAAGATATGTTAATGTATGCTGAAGTTATAACACACTTCCTGTTTCACGTTTCTCGCCATAATTTCGTTTCCTCGCCACGGCCAAACCGTTTGAGATATCAAAAATCCCCTCACAAACTTTCATCCTCAATGTCTTGACTTCTTGCACACCGAGTTTGGTTGTGATTGGTAAACACATGCGTTGTAATTTGATGTATTTCTCCTAGGACAACTATTCAAACAACCCATAATTCTCAACTTCCATTTTAATTGTCGTAAAACTTAGAGCACGAAAGTTGTTTGGCCTGATGTGATCTATAATTGTACCGAGTTTCATATTAATTCACGCAAGTGTGTTTGATTTATGGACAAATGTTCGAATCCCAGTCCAGGGGGCGCTGTCGAGCCTCCCTGCCACGCCCGATGACCAGCTTCAGCCCGGCCCTGATGGCCATGGGTTCTGACCCGTGTGCAAAGTTTCAAGAGTTTTCGAGGATGTTAAGGCCCCCGAAAATGCCAGAGAAGTCGCACACAGCAAATAAAGGGTTAAAATTAACCTGACAGGCGCCCCTCCTCTCACTCACACAGAGAGACACTGAGAGACTGGCAAAATTCTAAGATTTTCTCTACATTCAAACAAAATATCTGACTTTCTGTGGGTCCTAGCTAATGAGTGTCAATTAGAAAGTTGTCCGGCTCGAGGAGTACAATATACATACCGATTTTTGTAACTCTAGTTAAAACTAACAACCCCACTTTTGTCAAAAGGTGGTGCTACTGAGCCCTCACCACGCCCGTTTCTGAAACTTTGCACATGTCTACTGGCTAATAAATGTGATGTGTCTGTCGAGTTTCATGCGATTTGAAGCATGCTAAGGGTCTCAAAGCATCCTAAAAGAATGGTAAAGTTTGATGCGTTGCCACGGCAACAGTTTCAAAGATATCAAGAATCCATTCACAGGTCTACATCTGCCGTATATTTACATTATACAGATGAAGTTTGAAGCAAATCGGGTAAAAATAAAAGGGTGATTTCAAAGCATTTTGAAAGTGACACACTTCCTGCTGCCAGTTGGTGGCGCTATAACTTTGACTCACAATAGTCACATCCATGTGATCGTCCTCTTACAGCGAACACACTGCTGAAGTTTCATCAAGATCAGTTAATGTATGCTGAAGTTATAACACACTTCCTGTTTCACGTTTCTCGCCATAATTTCGTTTCCTCGCCACGGCCAAACCGTTCGAGATATCAAAAATCCCCTCGTAAACTTTCATCCTCAATGCCTTGACTTCATGCTGACCGAGTTTCGTGCCGTGTGTTTGAATTCTCTAGGAGGAGTATTGCACATTCCATTGCGAGCGTTTTACAAACAAACCTCAATAGCCGACTTCCTGTTGGGCTGGGGTAAAAAGTAATAGTTTGAGGTATATATGAACGATGAGATCAACATGTGTACCGAGTTTCATATTATTACATGCAAGCGTGTTTGAGTTATGGACCAAGTGTTCGGACCCCGTTCCAGGGGGCGCTGTCTAGCCCCCTGCCACACCCAGGTACCATCTTCAGCCCGGCTCTGATGGCTGTGGGATCTGACCTGTGTGCAAAGTTTCAAGAGTTTTCAAACCCGTTAAGGGCCCCAAAAGCCGCTAAGAGTCTCAAAATCATCAAAAAAAAAGAATTTTAAAGTTTGATGCGTTGCCACGGCAACAGTATCAAAGATATCAAGAATCCATTCACAGGTCTTCATCTGCTATGTATTTACATTATACAGATTAAGTTTGAAGCAAATCGGGTAAAAATAAGAGGGTGATTTCAAAGCATTTTGAAAGTGACACACTTCCTGCTGCCAGTTGGTGGCGCTATAACTTTGACTCACAATAGTCACATCCATGTGATCGTCCTCTTACAGCGAACACACTGCTGAAGTTTCATCAAGATCAGTTAATGTATGCTGAAGTTATAACACACTTCCTGTTTCACGTTTCTCGCCATAATTTCGTTTCCTCGCCACGGCCAAACCGTTCGAGATATCAAAAATCCCCTCGTAAACTTTCATCCTCAATGCCTTGACTTCATGCTGACCGAGTTTCGTGCCGTGTGTTTGAATTCTCTAGGAGGAGTACTTCAAATTCCATTGCGAGTGTTTTATGAACAACCCTAAATAACCGACTTCCTGTTGGGCTGGGGTAAAAAGTAATAGTTTGAGGTATATATGAACGATGAGATCAACATGTGTACCGAGTTTCATATTATTACATGCAAGCGTGTTTGAGTTATGGACCAAGTTTTCGGACCCCGTTCCAGGGGGCGCTGTCTAGCCCCCCTGCCACGCCCAGGTACCATCTTCAGCCCAGCCCTGATGGCCGCGGATTCTGACCCGTGTGCAAAGTTTCAAGAGTTTTTGAGCATGTTAAGGGCCCCAAAAGTGCCCAAATAGTCGTATAAATAATAATAATAATAATAATAATAATCGTTAGGAAAACAATAGGGCCTTCGCCCTTTCAGGGCTTGGGCCCTAAATATGTCTTGAGCACCAAATCAGCATATTGGATTGATTTCTGAAGGATTATAAGACACTGAATACTGCAGTACTGATGCTGAACATTCAGCCTTGCCACCACATGAATAAATTACATTTTAAAATAGAATTAAAAAACTGATATTTGAAATTGCTAAATTTTACTGTTTATCCATTCCTTATACTGTGTTCTTTCAAAAACATGAAAAAGTCTTACCTTCCCCCAATTTTTATAATATGCATTGCATTAGTTCTCCTTACTGAGGATTGACAGATCGATGGACGCGACAGATCCATTCTGAAAGGAATATCATTCTGAATATAATTGATATGGATTCCATATGCAGGCGTGCCATGGACCCTGCACACGTGGCTGGAGTCCCTGCGGACGTGCTTTGTGCAGCAGCGGCGACCGCTGATCCAAGGCCTGCTGAAGGACTTCAGCTGCATTAAAGAAGACGAGTACACAGAGGAACTTATCACGCACGGACTGCCACTCATGTTCCAGATCCTTCGAGCCAGCAAGGTCTCAATGCTTTATTACAGCCTGAGCCAGTATCAGCCCTTTATTTACCGATACTTCCTGATCATAACAGGAGACATTAGTGTAGAGTTGTGAAGTGCATTAATTCAGAGCTACTACACTCCTCCTGCTGTAATTAGTGTTATTTTAAAATTATTTATATAGTATTGTAGTATTTATTGATAGCTTTTATTTTTTATTTTCATTTTTAGGCATTTTGTATGTGCTTTTGAAATTGTATTAGTTTTTCTTTGAGTATATTTTATTGGGCTTTTTCTGTTAATTCTGAAGGCAACATTTCTATATTTTGTTCAGGTTTTTCCATCTAATTGAATTTTATTTTATTTCGATTAAGAATAGTACACCCCAAAAAAGAAAATTCTGTCATCATTTACTCACCCTCAAGTTTTTATAAGTTTTCTTTGTTCTGTTGAACACAAAATAAGATATTTTGAAGAATGTTGGTAACCAAACTGTTTTTGGTCCCCATTGACTTCCATAGTAATTTCTTTTTCATATTCTGAAAGTCAGTGGGGACCAGTTTGGTTACTCACATTTTTCAAAATGTGTTCAACAGAACAAAGAAACTTAATGTTTAGAACAACTTAAGGGTGAGTAAACTATAACAGAATTTTCTTTTTTGGGGCAAACTATCCCTTTAATAAAAACTGTTTTAATAGTTTAGCTGCTTGTTTTAGACTCTATAATATTACAGCGCAGTTTTGTTGTCATTTAACACTTTAAATTATTTGCAACACTATTTAGAATTTAATGTCCCTCGTAAGTCTCTGCATTATTCTTATCACTGCGTGTCAGTCCCTGTCTCTTAGCAAACAGGCAATCAACGTCAGCCACGCCAGTTCAGCTTTCTCTGTAATTAACAAGATAAATCCTCTCATTACAGAGCTCATCACAAGTGCCGTGTTGCTGTTACCGTAGGCTTGGATGTGTTTTACTTTTAGAAAACAGAATTTAGGGTCGAACTACACCATGTGTGTTTGTGTGATCTACAGAATGAGGTGATCAGCCAGCAGCTGTCAGTAATCTTTACCCAATGCTACGGGCCTTTCCCAATCCCCAAACTCACAGAGATCAAAAAGAAGCAAACGTCACGTTTGGGTGAGTATGTCAGTGGCACCATCTTGTTAAAGGGATAGATCACTTTGAAATGATTTTTTGGTATGTTTTAGCTTACTTCAAGGGCATCCAAGATGTAGGTGTCTTTGTTTCCACAGTAGTTTCAATTTTGATATTTTTAGGTCAAACCGTTCGTGTCCATCAGTCATATAAAGCAGGTCTATGGTCACCACCTCAAAGAGCATGCACAGAGAAGTCCAAATTAAACATGATTTATATAAACAGTATTTATATCGTTTTTACCTCTTGTAACCACAGCAACATCCAATTGATCTGAGGGCGCGGGTGCTTTGTGGCTGTGGTAACAAGAGGTAAAAACGATATAAATACTGTTCGTTTTATCACACAAACCGCTCGTTTCGTGTCTTAGGCCATCAATGTGTACTTACATTTACGAGTCATTAAATCATGTTTAATTTGGACTTCTCTGTGCATGCTCTTTGAGGTGGTGACCATAGACCTCCATTATATGACTGACAAACAAGAACGGTTTGCATGGTTTGTGTCTTTCAAAGGGACTTCATTTCTGTTCTGCCTCTACATTACCAACAATATCAATAATTTCACTGAATCAAACAAGCTAGAGTGTTTGGCCTGTGCTGCTTTTCAGCACATCAGCAAAATTGCTGAGACACAACAGTTCTATAAACAGGAATTTAAAGTAGAGGCACAATAATTTTGTCTGTTTTTGCTCCGCTAATAAAAAAAATATTAGACAACCAAAACTAACTGTTGTATAATGCACATTATGTGTCAATTCAGATCATTAGAAAAGGCCAAATCAACATGTGCTGCACAAGGATTCAAGTTAATTGGTGAAGCTTGTTAAATCCATGTGTTAAGCTGCAGTAGTCAAACATCAGTTTCAGTCAGGAGACAAAAAAGTAGCCTATGTACACTTTTAGTTCAATTTCATTTGACTCTCAAAGTTTTGGAGGAACACTAGTGCCATCTAGGCTTTGGTTAAGCTATTGCCAGGTATATAATTATAAAACTGACATCTGTCATGCTCTTTCATTTAATGTGTTGATGACAGCCTGTCAAACTCAAGACAAGCCACTACTTCTAAATAATGAAAACGCTTGTGTAAACAGTGTTGTGTAATATTGCGTCTCCAACTTAGGGACTTCATCATTTGATTTGTTGCATCCCACAGATCCACACTTTCTCAACAATAAAGAGATGTCTGACGTGACATTTCTGGTGGAAGGAAAGCCATTTTATGCCCATAAAGTGCTGCTTTTTACTGCCTCAGCAAGGTATGTCTTGATGTTGTAGAATTTATTATACAGCAACAGGAGCGGCAGAACTTTTTTACCTTTAGCAAACGTGCTTAAAAGCGCTTTCCTAATATGGTCTATAATTCACTGTAGTTTTAGCACCGGATGTTATTTCAAACGGTCATTTGTGCTCATGATAAGAATAAAAATGTCAGAAGAGTAAACTTAAAATGTATGTATATCTATCTATGTATGTCTATGCATGTTTATACTGTATAAACTCCAAATAACTTTTGTTCATCTTCGAAACACAAAAAGATATTTTAAATGAAGTCTAAGAGATCTCTGTCCCTCCTATAACATGCATGAATTAAAAAAACTAAAAATTAAATGTACAAAATGCGCATGTGAATTTTAATTCAAAAACGGTATGGTTTCTAATTGTTGACATTTCAATTTCATCTCAAGATAACATTTTAATAATAAAACCTTTCCAAATCTGTGAGGTTTGCAAGAATATTAATTCATGCAAAGTGACTGGATTTTCTAGGATTCATGAGCCAATTCATATTCATGACATTACATCATATCCTGCTTTGCAATTCCGAATATCTTACAGCCACACAATATAAAATGTAAATGTTTTTACTGAGCTTTATAAAAAAATGATTTTGTAATAATACAGCACTTAAAGGACGTTAATGTTTCTCTTTACCTCTTTCTGACTTGCAGGTTTAAGTCTCTGCTCTCTAACAGACCAGCAGCTGAGAACACGTGCATCGAGATCAGTCATGTCAAGTACAACATTTTTCAGGTTGGAATCTTCTGGTTCATAAATCCCACTCAAACTCATGTGGTATTACAGTCAAACTGCGCTACCCTAATTCCCTTCTCTGTCAACACAGTTCGGCTTAGTGACAAAATACGTCTGTACATTTGTGACTAGTGCTAAGCGTCTGTCTTAAAATGTTTCTTAGAAGTTTGAGAACTTTTTCGTGTGTTTCAGCTGGTAATGCAGTACCTCTACTGTGGTGGCACTGAGTCTCTGCACATCAGGAACACTGAAATTATGGAGGTATTAAATATTCTCTTCCCTTTCCTCCTTTATGCTCCTAATTCGTGCTAACCCGTAACCCTTTTTTCATCACCATGGCACCCACACACTAATGATGACTTAATGATTAATGACTTGAGATGATGTTGAATGTGATGAATGAGTGAATTACGGTCTGATGGCGTATGGGAGATTTCTTATCGGAAAACACTTTGAGAAAAAAAAAAATCTATATGTAATCTCTCATTTATCTTTACCAGATGGAGGCTCTCTTGCACGTAGAACTGCAGCAGAAATTTTGATGAATGTTTATGTATTTTAAACTTAATTAAGCGATTGCTCTTGATCGTTATAAACCTGAAAGCTTGATGAGTTTGGCTCATTAACAATCCCTCTGCTTCAAAGCTCCTGTCTTCAGCCAAATTCTTCCAACTTGAGGCTCTCCAAAGACACTGTGAAATCATCTGCTCCAAGAACATCACGACCGACACCTGCGTGGACATATACAAACATGCTAAGGTACTCTGAAACATTCATTTAGATGTCAATCTAATGCACTTTTATTCATACATTGATTAGGTATTTAATGTGTTGTTAGGATCGGAGATTGTACATTGTATGTTTGACAAATGCAGCATGCCAACGAGAATGCGACCTGTTTTAGTAATTGCTTGTCTGTCTGTATAAATGTCAGCAGCTTAATTTGCTCTGCTTGTTTTGAGTCTTTAGAAATATACAGATCAGGGGCGTAGCCAGAATTTTATTTTTGGGGGGTCCTGTCTTTAAATGAGGGGGCAACATTATTTATATACACTGTATATCAAGTTGATCTTTCCGTGCTTTTTTAAAAAAGTGTAATATTGTACTTTGAGTTTGAGTGCCTGCCATTGTCACGGCATATTAACTCTCACGCAAAGATGAAGATGACAGCGTACGTTACGCGCAACACGTTATATAAACAAATCAAGTTTGAAAATAAGCTGCATTTTCCCGCGCAGCATTTTGATTGGTCAATCTATCAATCCTAATAAAACAACTTTTTTTTTTTTTTTAAGCAATCAGAAAATCTGAGGGGACCGGACATGTAAATGAGGGGGCCTAGGCCCACCCAGGCCCCCTCGTGGCTACGCCACTGATACAGATAAAGTATCTGTGTGAATATTTAGACAAGAATTGGTGTACATTATGTTATGCTTGACCACTTTGTGTTAATTCGTGCGTCAAGAGCGAAACTGATGCGCGTAAAAAAAGAAAGTTTATAAAGTAAAAAAAAAAGTTTGAAGCGAAATTTACGCGCATCAGAATCGAAATCCGTTGGCGGCCATTTTTTGTGTCGACCCAGCATTCATCGAGAGAGTCACCGCTCTGTATTTGCTCTAGAGAGCAGAACAGTAACGTGTTAGTCATATTACAAAATAATTTATTGAAGCATTCACCACGTGAGCAAGCAGCAGGCTCCTGATTGGTTAACACGACGCGAACTTGACGCCAAAGTTCCGATTTTTCTCGGGCGGCAGGCGCGAATTCGCGTCAAACGTGTGAATGCACAAATAGCACTAACTAAATCATTCGGGCTTAACGCGCCAGACGCTCAATTCGCGCCATTTGCGAATGAGGCGAATTTGCGTCTACCAGCCACAGGAATTTTTTATGCGCGTAACGTGTCTTTGAATTGACTTAACATTGAAATCATCCGTGCCTGACGTGCTATTCACGTACGGTGTGAACGCAGCATTAGGGAAAAATTACTAAACATTAACTCAGAATTATGAATAGTGTCTCACAATGTCATTACGTCCCACTCATCCTCAGTTCCTGGGGGCCTCGGAGCTGGCAGCCTTCATCGAGGGCTACTTCCTGAAGAACATGGTGCTCCTGATCGAGCTGGAGAACTTTAAGCAGCTACTGTATGAGGTTCCTGCCGAGAGCCCCGGTCCAGGCCCGTCCTACGACGTCCTCCATGACCTCGAGAGAACCCTGGCCCTGCGCATCCGCTCCATCCATCTCTCAACCTCCAAGGGCTCCATCGTGTGACACGTTCTCCATGCTCATGCCAACTGTTCCTTACAGCGGTTTCATCAAGAGCTCCATTATTGTGTGCCAACCACTTGGAGACATTTCAAACATCACCGCCGACATGACAAGCACCTGCCCGACGGGATGAGCTGTAGGGAAGGCCAAGAGATGGGTTTTAGTCCACAGGCTAACATCTCCACAACGTTGCAGAAACGTCAGCCTGCGGAGCTCATACCATTCCAAGGGCTACGTTACGTCGTGGAAACATTCTAGCAACGTTGTGACAAGCTAATCACGCCCCAACCAATGTTAGTGCCCAGGGAAACCATGGCTTCTGATGTCATCACTGCCTCGGCGATGCATGTGGATTGGGCCAGTTTCATTTTTAGGTGGAACTGTCACCAGGCTACCCGCTGTGGACAGTTTTAGTAACACACACAGTTATATTACTGTACTCTCCGATTGATGTAATAGTGTTAGCCTGCCCTCTGAACCCTGAATTTGTGTAACATTTTCTCCAAGTGTCACTAAACGCTAAGCCAACAATGCATGTTAGGTTCGGTAGGTGATATCGCCATCAAGTTCCTAAGCATTTGTTTTCAAGTTAGGACAAAAACATCCGCTAGGTGTAGAGTTTGTAAAACGGAGGTGTTTTATATACTTACTAATACTCACATCCAACTACAACTTTTGGTATTTGTGACACAGAACAATATGCCGGCTGTTTAAATCCTAGCACTTGTGTTTAAAGCTTCGCGGTTTTAAGGAATAGGGATTTGCTACCTTCAGTCTTTTGATCCAACATAAATTATCCAAGTAGACTAAACTTATTTGAGTTGTTTCTTTTAGTTGATTCTTCTCACCATCGTGTCCAGATCTGAGCTTTTCATTTCAGCCCACACGTTTTAATGACCCTCCAATCTACCACTGTGCTTGGCACACTTAAAACTGAGCAGTTCATCTTTGCCTTGAGGTCGTGTAACCAACGATCTGTGTTGAATAATCTGCATGGGTCTGGAACTTTTGTAAAAATACACACACATGGAGCTCATTTTCCTTTAGTGGATGCAGAATTCTTTACTAAATTACGGAATTATTTACTATGGTCCTTTGAGGTCTTCGTTGCTTGCGAGTCTGTCTAAATCGTGTTATGAAAGATGCCATTGCACTGGTCGCTAACTTCGTGGCCCAATGTACAAATCCCCAGTCCTCACCTGCTGCACTGCTTTTGTTCAATGTGAAAAATGTGAAGCCAGCTCAAAACAAGCTGTTTTTAGTGTGCATGTTCTGGTTTTACCCGTGTTAGTCTGTAACCCTTCAGGATGTTGGTAAGTTAGGAACTGTACCTGACGTATAGTGTTACCAGCAGAAGATTTTTTTGACCTGGCTGAACCCAAAGTAACAGATTTCTATTTACGACATTTCATCCAAAGACTATCTAGAAGTTACATCAAAATTTCACCATTTATCAGCACACATGAGAAGTGACTATATGAATAAGTACGCATGACGTGCTGGTAGTGCTGTCAAAGAGTCCTGTTTCGTTGTATGATTTATATTTCGTGTATGTAATTGAATAACTTGGTTATGAACATCCTCATGTAAAATGAAAGGTTGGATTATAACTAAATTTAAAATGAACAATTGAAATACATACTGATATGTAGCGGACAATATCACGATGCAAATAATTTAAAACTGTGAAGATTTTATTTTAAAGAAACTTAGTATAGTTACTTTATTTTCTTACAAAGTACATTTATAATTGTGCAATCCCTGTCTGCTATTTTGTGATAATAAGTCATAATGTAACTGTATCTTTGCAAAACGTCAATGCTTTGACAAAAGCTAACACAAAAACAGACAAGGATAAATCATGTTCATGTCATTTTGATGATCGGACCTGCTTAATTGCAATGTCCTCGGCAAACCCCACCATTTGTGTTCACGGTTTAAAGAAAAATGATTTGTAAAAGCAATACTTGACACAAATATGTCCATGCAAGGTCAGTGCTCTCCTACTACTTGTGCTTAGCATGGATGCTTCTCCATGTAGCCAAATGTAAAGCAGAGGCCAATGTCATGAAGTGTTCGTAAAAGCTATAAACCTCCCCACATAAAAAGATACTTGCTCTGTGCTTCTTGGCTTCAGCTTTTTTTTTTTTTTTTTCCTGCTTCAAGGCTGTTAAACATGCTTTAACTCTTCGGTCTCCACTAAGGCACACTTTAGACAAAAACCTGCATGCTTTGGCTGGATCAGAGTCTAACAGAATTTGTTTGCTCTTATTATTTCACCTGATTGAAACATTGTACATTGTACAAAAGATATATAGAGAAATATCTATAGAACTTGGTGTAAATATAAGGGACGTGGTTGAGTTTAACAATCGAAAAAACAAGAATGTTACACTTGTGCTACAGTACAGTTGTTCAATGACATGCATTTGTGTACAGTCAATAGAAATTACCACGATTGACCACTGTGTTGGGTCATCAATAAATTTCTGTGATAAACTGTCGAGTCTTGATTGATTGCCACCTTACATGAGTTCAACAGAGCTTGTTTGTCACTTCATTGAGAGTGTGGGTGCAATTTTGCCACATGTAAAGAGGTTTGGTCAAGTTGCAAATCCTTTTTGGAAGACTAAAATGGTGATCTTGCCTGTTAAATGCCCAAATTGAAACTTTTTTTTCAATTTTCTGAACCTTGATGTCATTTTTCACAACTCTAGACACAAAACTCACAACCAATGATGAAAATGCACATTTTTCAAAACTTTAACCATTTATTAATTTAGATCATTTGTTCATTTAACATAAATGACCTGTTCAATATGACACAACTTAACATCACAGTACTACTATTTCAAAAGGCAATTCACACATTACATTTCAAATGAGTGTCTATTCATTTCCTTTCAATGATAGAACTATCAATTGATACAACTGCTCAAAATGATAAGTTACTGTTGCAGTATAGACACACAATCATCCATATTTACGGGAAATCATGAAAGTTTCAAGATAACGAGATTCAATGTCACCAATTAGCGTGGAGCATGAACCAATTTGACTATTATATCAATGGATTTAGCATAATATTAAACTGTTAAATTAATTTATTACACTGTTACTATTAAATTATTACTGTGATAATATAAACTGTTGTGATTGTACTAGTGTTTTGCATCAAGATCACACACTTTGTTCAATATGTGTGCATTCTCTCTACTACTGCAGTACTTTTACGGAGATATTTACTGTACCATAATGAAACCTGTATTACCTATTTTGTCCTAATAGAATGATTGTATGAACAGTGACATTGAAACTACCGATTGCTTGTGTGTGGTTGATCTATAGTTATGTTTCAATGGTATTTCACAGTAAATTTGTTTTTTGAACCAATGATTGTGCAAGTGCAAGATTTCATTAAAGATGTGAAAGCAGTGCACAACGAAATGTTTTGAACATTAGACAGCCTGTGTTACAAGCACGGCCGCATTAACCATAGGGCTAGGCGGGGCTTAAGCCCCGGGGCCCAAGCAAGGAGGGGGCCCGTGATTGGCTGTGGAGCAGATACTGCAAGCCATCTGATTACCAAAGCCTTACCACGCAACGTCCCCCACAAATTATCCCTGTTATTTAGTTGCACTTTGCCTTATATTCCATGCATTATCATGGAATCATTATCATTAATAGAGACGTTCGCAAAGACCCGCCTTTTTTAGGTATTATGTGACGGACGGGCCACGAGCCAGGCGGCTCTCGCGAGTCACGCACATCATGTTCTCATGCACTCACGCAGTGAAAAATACTTCGCGGGGCAAAGACTAACGTTACACCGAGTGATTACGAGAGAGAGTTCATGGCAGCTTACTGTTGATATGAAACAAAGTCTCAACTTTCAAATATTGTCATTTAAGTAATTTAAACATTACCGTTTTCAAGTTCATGTCCACCGACTGACAGCTTTGTTGTCGGACAAAGTTGCGTATTCGGCGTTATGATTGGCCAGGCCACCTGTCAATCAAACCCCCTAGGCATGCAGGGCCAACGGCTCTGAGCAGGGCATGGTAAATTGAAACGTCAGGTTTTAATTTGATATGACAAATATATTTATTCTATATTTAACTTGTGAACACCGACCTGCTGCTGCACGTAGGCCTATAGATGATTGCTGCCTGCGCCTTATTAGAATAGGTTATATATCAACCAATAAATCGCCTTTACTCTTCTCTTCATTCTAGTCTATTCTTAAAACACAGCGTCATCATCGACCCCACAAACTTTCGGTAAGTTTGAATATTAACTTGATGGATGTATAATTTTGCTTTTTGTGTTTGATTAAACTCTATATTCGCCTAAAGGACTGGCGATAATATATCCGGTAGAAATATTTAAATTTTGCTGCGCCATCATGATGTAAGTTTATCATTTAAACGCGCGTTTTTAAACGTTGTGGTTTGGATACAAAATATTTCAAACTGCTCAGGCACAGTGAGCAGCGGGAGAATTTATTTTGTAAATGCTGGTTTTGAGACCAAGGTGAACCATAGACTGTGGTGAACTTGAGACGGTTTTGCACAGCGCACTTGAATCCGACTCTGAGGTCTCAAAGTGACAGACGCTGCTAATAAAGCTGCTGTCGCCATGTGTGTCAATAATGTTAATCAAACATCAGAAAGAAAGTAATTTACTGCATTTGACTGAATTACTTTTGCAAAATTAACAAGAATGAATGTTGAATTTGTAGTGAAAACCATGTATTGTATATTTGATTACTTTATATAATATTATTCAGTGCTTTAAGTTTTTCATAGGTCGATTTATTGTGCCTTTGTTCTATTTTAATTTGTGACTCTTGTCATCAGTAAGCTTGAGATTATTTTCTTAAGCTACTATTATTTTTTGGTGATATTGAAATTGGTCACAATAATTATGAAATTTTAGTCAATACATTTTGATATGATAAAAAAATCATGTTAAAAGTAACATAACTTAACTGTGAAGTATATCATGGATAAAATGACTCGTAGGCTATAATAATATAACATTTAGCTCATGTAGTTGGTGACCTAAAGTGGTGGGGGGGCCCTGCAGTAACTCATAGCCCCGGGGCCCAGTGAGCTCTTAATACGGCCCTGGTTACAAGTAATAACCGTTTTGAGTTTTGTGTCTAGAGTTTTGAAAAATTACATCAAGGTTCTGAAAATAGTAGCAACGTGATTGTAAAAAAAAAAAAAAAAAAACTGTATTTATACTGTAACAGTAAACCCATTCCCACACCTAAAAATACATATTTTAATCACTGTTAAAACCTCTATATCACAAAACTTAACATCTAGCATAGTTGTATCATTGGTAGAATATAAAATATTTCAATACCAACAAGTAAAATATAATGCAGGCTAATGAAAATATGGGGGCAATGTGCAATAACTTAAACTTTCTAAATTAGCCTACACGCCACCACCTACTTGAGAATTTGATACAAGTAAGTGCTAACGATAATAGCCTAACATTTCCGTGTTTCTTTGGGCTAAATTACTCATTTTATTAAACAAATGCTGAATTCTTTAAGTTCTATATTACACAGTGTATATTTTACATTAAATTTATTTTTGCACTAAAATTACTTGTGAGCAAATGGCGGAATTAGTAACAATTTGGATTTTAACAGCAGAATCCAACCTCAAAATTAAGCAACTTTAAGCAAACATCTGATTGCACTATTCAATACTATTCAACTGATCGAAAATGTTATTTTACCTGTAGCATATATTTTATCGGGAACAATTTAGCCATTGCATTTATCACTTGACAAATGGCCGAAATTTTTCTGCATTATAATAATTTCTTTATTTGGTTTAAGATCAAAGATTATTTGGACGTTGTCGCCGCCTGGTGGTCAAAGGATGCATAGCATATACGCGTAAACTGCGTTGACACCATAGGTCGAATATTAGGTCGTTATTTTTTTGCAGTCTATGGGTTAGACACGGGTTCATGTGTGAGCTGAACCATTGATATGTAAAAAAAAACGTTTCGAGTCAGTTATGGCGTAACCGTAAACAAACGAAACAAACGATTCGCAAAGGTTTCGAAGCTTACGTAACGACGTCACTAGCAGTTATCTCCTCCCATTCCAGGAAGAGATTGTCGTTTTTGACAGAAGGCGCAGCAGCAAGCAGCTAACTAACTTTCTAGTAAAGTTATTCTTTCCCTGTTAGTGTTATAATTATCCGTCGTCGTTACTTGATAGAATCTCTGTAAACACTGCAGGAGAAAATGTCCTTCGTCATCAACGTGAGTAACAGTTATCTATATTTTAAATAAATGCGTATTTATTCCATCGCCTACGGGTTTTTTTTATTGCAGCACGCATACTCTCATACTCTCAATGTTACTGATGTTTCAAGAATTTAAATAATGCTAACGTTAATTGTATCCAGTTTGTTGGCATTCTCTGTGCATCACACACCCATTTTGTTTTTAGCCTTTGTGCAGGACACGCACACATTGTAATTTCGTAAATGAACCTATTTGGTATGTTAAAAATTGCCGTTTTATTTTCCTTTCTCTAGCTGATCTCTGGCAGCCTTCGGTTCGTGTTTGATTTGCTCCGGAGACTCTTTGGCAAGAGCAGACCTGCCATTACCCTTGAAGACCCCAATTTGAAGTATCCATTGCGCCTTGTGGACAAAGAAGTGAGGATATTTTAAAATGTGATGGTTTAACTTGTGCATAACTCTTCTTTAACTCTTTCTTTCTGCCTTGTATTAAGATTGTTAGCCATGACACAAGAAAATTTCGCTTTGCTTTAAAATCACCAGATCATATTCTTGGACTTCCTATTGGTGAGTGCAGTAGATTGCTGTCTTTTTGCATTTGACCATTGTTCATTCATTGGCTAACTTGAATATGTTGAATCATTGTATTTTTAGGGCAACACATCTACCTGTCTGCCAGGATTGATGGCAACATTACGGTGAGGCCTTACACCCCGGTGTCTAGTGATGATGACAAGGGCTTTGTGGATCTGGTGGTGAAGGTATGCGTATAACAATAACACAAATATAGATTGTTAAAATGGTTACAAATGCTAAAATAGTTTTTTTTTTCTCAATTTATTCTTTATTTTAGATATACTTCAAAAATGTCCATCCAAAATTTCCAGAGGGTGGGAAGATGTCCCAATATTTGGAGAGCCTTCGTATTGGTGACACGATTGATTTCAGAGGACCAAGTGGACTTCTGGTTTACAAGGGCAAAGGTTTGTACTCTTGAAATCCACTGTGAGTCAGAGAAAAGCTATGAAAGCAACTGAAATAAAAATTTCTTAATGAAGTTACACTATCAATATTTTTGCAGGGTCATTTGCAATCAGGCCTGATAAGAAATCCGACCCTGTGGTGAAAACCGCAAAACATGTTGGCATGATCGCTGGTGGTACAGGTAATCACATTATCATCTATTTCATTATTATATCAGTTTTTGGAGCGCAATAAAACTATTACCTCTTTGTTTTATTTTCTTTAGGCATTACACCTATGCTCCAGATAATCCAAGCAATCATGAAAGATCCAAAGGATGAGACTGTGTGCTATTTACTTTTTGCAAACCAGGTGAGCCAAAGTTTTTTTTTTCATTCTGTCTGTGTATATATAGTTTTGGTTTATATTACATTTATATATGTTAAAAAGATGTAGTAATTATAAACCCAAACTATATTCTATTCTAAACCCAAACTATATTCATGTTAAAAGTGAGTGTAATTCCTGTGGACAAAAATACAACTCGGTTCAATTTGTTTGTCATGGAAAGTATTTAAAACTAAGAATTATTCCCACTCACTTCTCTTCATGTCTTCAAACAGACAGAAAAAGACATTCTCCTACGCACTGAGTTAGAAGAGGTCATGGCCAATCACCCGACACGCTTCAAGCTGTGGTACACCGTCGACAGGGCACCAGACGGTAAGAACATCTTGTTTTTACAGATAGAAAGAACAATTTTACTTTAGGTGACATTAATATTTGACTAGAGGGTGACGCGTTGAAATATTCAATTTCATGTGGTAGGCTGGGAATACAGCCAAGGCTTCATCAGTGAGGATATGGTGAAGAACCACCTTCCTCCACCCGGTGATGACACACTCATCCTCATGTGTGGACCTCCTCCCATGATTCAGTTCGCCTCCAACCCCAGCCTGGAGAAGGTGGGCCATTCCATTGACAGGCGCTTCACCTTCTAGATGGGCCTTCTTCACCTGTGACACTTGAAAGCAAGCGGTTTTGCATTAAGCAAGTGCAGCTTCAGTTAAAATGATAGCCATGCTACCACCTGCCAAATGCCTGTATGGCTTTCACACATTTTACCTGCGTAACTGATCTGTATATGATGCAAAGAAAATGCCTGTACGTTTTCAGTTATATCAAAATGTACTCACTGTTTTTTTTTTTTTTTTTTTGGAAAATTCTGCATGCATAAATATTTATCTGCCATTAAGTCATGGAGAAGTTGTGTGTGTTTTATGCCTGGATTACAGCAAACTTTTTTTTTACATTTTGCAATATATATAATCAGATGAAGGATGAGATTGGAATGGAATGCAACGTTACACTTGCATTTTTGCTTAATTATGCACCTTTTAATCAACAAATATTGATGATTTGTAATAGTGTCTGTGTTATACATTTTTACATAAGCAGCAACAACAAGCTGTTCATCAAAGTTCATGCTCAGTCATTAGTTTTACACTAATCTTATTAATGCAATCACTCTAAGATGGATCACTCTGTAGGGGGACCTGGTGTTGATCAGTGAGTTTACACTGCTCATTTGCCTTGTTATATCAAAACTTGTTTTTTAATTTGTCAAAACAAAAATTTAAGAACAAATCGGGGGTTTGTCCTTTATTAAGTGCCTTTCGGATAACATTATTATATTGCATAAATTAGATTCAGTTCTAAATGCATGATTCCATACAGTACATGCTGAATTCAATGATTAAAAACAAAAGTATATATATTTTTTTGTATTATTTCACCAGTTTTATACCTTTTTGTACAAGACTTGTTTGCTGTTCACCACGCTTGTCTACATGGCCGAAGCATATTCCTCCAATAATTTATCATTGACCAATAAAATTATATTCTTGATTGTTTGTGTAGTTTGTAGTCAATATTTCAAGTTGTTTCATGTGTTAAAATGCTCTCTGTAAGAATCTAATTTCTTTAAAATTGCAAACTATTGGCCTCCAAGCAAAAAACTTGCAATAAAAACAATATGACTGTTACGTACTCGTACGTATTTAAGTGTTGCAATATGGATGTGGGTGTGTTGTTGTTATTGTAGTGTGTGTTTCAGGTGTCCGTTGGATCAATCTGCTGTCAATCTTCATCATTACGGTGACGTTTCGGTTCGCCTCCTCCAATTACATCTCACCACTGCAGTTAAAGACCGGGCTCACCCAAATGTTGAACAGCTGTTTGCTCACTTTTGTTTGTTCCCTTGTTTGATTTGCTTTCAATGAGTTTCTGTGTGTGTCTAACATTTCAGTTGCTGTTTATTGTTGCTTAGTGTTTTGAGATTATAATGTCAACCTGATAATTTTACACGGAGTGTGTAAAGCTGGGAAGAGAGCAGGTTAGTAGGTCGCGCGACATACACTTTGCACTTAGGATATTGTTGATTATGTTATAGACACAATAGTTTAGGACAGTGCCCACTTTGTAAGTTTTTGTTATGTAGTTAGTATAGTTTTAGTTAGAGTGTCTTGACGCCGAAGATTATTATTTTCTACATTTTGTGTTTGGTAGTTATTTTAGTTAAACTTAACCTTTAGATAATTCGTTTTGTTTTATTGATTTCTTTGATTTGGGATCTCTCGTGCTCATTTTCCCACTTTAAGTATTTGTTAAATGTTATGTCTGTTATTGTTCTTATTTATTGTTTGTACCTGTGGCAAACACATTTTTTCAAACGAAAATGGCAATGAGGATCCTTTTTGAGCTGAGTTCTGATCGAGTACGTTTTTTTCTTGTTCTGTCCTGCACTTTGAGAGACACACACTGTTTTTATAAATGTTGCTCCCTTAATCCCTAGAAAAATAAAAGAGGGACGTAACAATGACAAAAAATTATAAGCAATAGGTTGCTTGACAACAGCATCCATAATTCTATAGCATAACATCCTTAATTCTAAAAGAGGGAGCATTTGGTAATTTGCCTTATACACATTTAACACAATAGATGGAAACTTGCTTGAGTATGAAAATGTTAAAGTACCAGTATATGACTTTTATTTTTAATATAGTCATTGCCAAATTTACCCTGACCCATTGTGAATTTAACTTCCTGTCCAGTGGCCAAGACTGCAAGTGTGGGCAGGCCAATAATCAACTTCATGGGGTAGGGAGTTGTGAGTGCAAGCAGTGAGGATTTTTATTTTTATTTTTCTAACTCTCAATTTGCAACGCTAATTCACAAAAATCACCACAGGAGGGCGCACTTTTTATGTTTATTAGACTCGATTTGCAACGGTGTGTAATTCACACAAATCACCACAGGAGGGCGAAACACTTTTATGTTTATTAGACTCGATTTGCAACGGTGTAATTCACACAAATCACCACAGGAGGACCACTTTTATGTTTATTTATTTCTCAGAATGACAGAAACCGAAGCGCAGTTTTCATCCGCTCCACTAGGCGGCGTGAGAGGGCTTCACTGTCAGAGCGACTCCTTTGGTAATTGACGCTTGTTTATTACAGATATACGCTACATGTGCAGATGACCATTAAAAAAAAAAAAAAAAAAAAAAAAACATGTGCAGATGAAAGGCACACAACTGGACATATTTCAGCAAATAAATCGACATACAGTCCGAAAAAATGCGGGAATTGAGTGTCATTTGACTCCTCGGTAGGTAACTTTTATGGGGTTCCATTTGTGCCAAAAATGAGTCGACTGCTTTGTGCTTTGTACTACACATTTGTCCTTGTCAACAGTCATTGTCTAGTTGATTGTAAAACTGGTATATGTTGATGTGTGTTTTCTCTGTTTATGTCGATTTGATCTGTCGTTCTTACTGTATTGATCTCCTCCTTTTTCAGGAAAAATAGTATATGTTGATGTGTTTGTTCTGTATTTCGTACTTGAACTGTAGTCCAATAGCCTACTGTCGTCCCGTTCTGTCATCTGAACTGTCATCCTGTTCAGTATGGGGTCCATTTGTGAAATTATGTCGACATGCTGTCTGTCTATGCTATGTGTCGTCTTCCTTGTCTATGTGTCTGTTCACTGTCTATGTTCATGTTGTCTGTCTATGCTATGTGTTGTCTTCCATGTCTATGTGTCTGTTCACTGTCTATGTTCATGTTGTCTGTCTATGCTATGTGTCGTCTTCCATGTCTATGTGTCTGTTCACTGTCTATGTTCATGTTGTCTGTCTATGCTATGTGTCTTCCATGTCTCATGTGTCTGTTCACTGTCTATGTTCATGTTGTCTGTCTATGCTATGTGTTGTCTTCCATGTCTATGTGTCTAAGATTGGAGAAACTTAATTTTTCGCCTGAAAAAAAAAACGTAAGGGGTACCACTGTCGTTTTTTTTTTCAGGTCAAATTTTTGAGTTTCGATATCTCAGCTCTGGAAGGGTCTAGAGCCTCCATTTTTGCACTCAGGTCTAAGTCTCATGGCCCTCTATCAGAATCCAGAGTTTTGGGAAGATTGGAGAAACTTAATTTTTCGCCCGAAAAAAAAAAACGTAAGGGGTACCACTGTCGTTTTTTTTTTTCGGGTCGAATTTTTGAGTTTCGATATCTCAGCTCTGGAAGGGGCTAGAGCCTCCATTTTTGCACTCAGGTCTAAGTCTCATGGCCCTCTATCAGAATCCAGAGTTTTGGGAAGATTGGAGAAACTTAATTTTTCGCCTGAAAAAAAAAAACGTAAGGGGTACCACTGTCGTTTTTTTTTTCAGGTCGAATTTTTGAGTTTCGATATCTCAGCTCTGGAAGGGGCTAGAGCCTCCATTTTTGCACTCAGGTCTAAGTCTCATGGCCCTCTATCAGAGTCCAGAGTTTTGGGAAGATTGGAGAAACTTAATTTTTCGCCCAAAAAAAAAAACGTAAGGGGTACCACTGTCGTTTTTTTTTCGGGCCGAATTTTTGAGTTTCGATATCTCAGCTCTGGAAGGGGCTAGAGCCTCCATTTTTGCACTCAGGTCTAAGTCTCATGGCCCTCTATCAGAATCCAAAGTTTTGGGAAGATTGGAGAAACTTAATTTTTCGCCCAAAAAAAAAAAAACGTAAGGGGTACCACTGTCGTTTTTTTTTTCGGGCCGAATTTTTGAGTTTCGATATCTCAGCTCTGGAAGGGGCTAGAGCCTCCATTTTTGCACTCAGGTCTAAGTCTCATGGCCCTCTATCAGAATCCAGAGTTTTGGGAAGATTGGAGAAACTTAATTTTTCGCCCAAAAAAAAAAAACGTAAGGGGTACCACTGTCGTTTTTTTTTTTCGGGCCGAATTTTTGAGTTTCGATATCTCAGCTCTGGAAGGGGCTAGAGCCTCCATTTTTGCACTCAGGTCTAAGTCTCATGGCCCTCTATCAGAATTTGGGAAGATTGGAGAAACTTAATTTTTCGCCCAAAAAAAAAACGTAAGGGGTACCACTGTCGTTTTTTTTTCGGGCCGAATTTTTGAGTTTCGATATCTCAGCTCTGGAAGGGGCTAGAGCCTCCATTTTTGCACTCAGGTCTAAGTCTCATGGCCCTCTATCAGAATTTGGGAAGATTGGAGAAACTTAATTTTTCGCCCAAAAAAAAAAAACGTAAGGGGTACCACTGTCGTTTTTTTTTTCGGGCCGAATTTTTGAGTTTCGATATCTCAGCTCTGGAAGGGGCTAGAGCCTCCATTTTTGCACTCAGGTCTAAGTCTCATGGCCCTCTATCAGAATTTGGGAAGATTGGAGAAACTTAATTTTTCGCCCAAAAAAAAAAACGTAAGGGGTACCACTGTCGTTTTTTTTTCGGGCCGAATTTTTGAGTTTCGATATCTCAGCTCTGGAAGGGGCTAGAGCCTCCATTTTTGCACTCAGGTCTAAGTCTCATGGCCCTCTATCAGAATTTGGAAGATTGGAGAAACTTAATTTTTCGCCCCAAAAAAAAAACGTAAGGGGTACCACTGTCGTTTTTTTTTCGGGCCGAATTTTTGAGTTTCGATATCTCAGCTCTGGAAGGGGCTAGAGCCTCCATTTTTGCACTCAGGTCTAAGTCTCATGGCCCTCTATCAGAATTTGGGAAGATTGGAGAAACTTAATTTTTCGCCCAAAAAAAAAACGTAAGGGGTACCACTGTCGTTTTTTTTTTCGGGCCGAATTTTTGAGTTTCGATATCTCAGCTCTGGAAGGGGCTAGAGCCTCCATTTTTGCACTCAGGTCTAAGTCTCATGGCCCTCTATCAGAATTTGGGAAGATTGGAGAAACTTAATTTTTCGCCCCAAAAAAAAAAACGTAAGGGGTACCACTGTCGTTTTTTTTTTTCGGGCCGAATTTTTGAGTTTCGATATCTCAGCTCTGGAAGGGGCTAGAGCCTCCATTTTTGCACTCAGGTCTAAGTCTCATGGCCCTCTATCAGAATTTGGGAAGATTGGAGAAACTTAATTTTTCGCCAAAAAAAAAAACGTAAGGGGTACCACTGTCGTTTTTTTTTCGGGCCGAATTTTTGAGTTTCGATATCTCAGCTCTGGAAGGGGCTAGAGCCTCCATTTTTGCACTCAGGTCTAAGTCTCATGGCCCTCTATCAGAATTTGGGAAGATTGGAGAAACTTAATTTTTCGCCCAAAAAAAAAACGTAAGGGGTACCACTGTCGTTTTTTTTTTCGGGCCGAATTTTTGAGTTTCGATATCTCAGCTCTGGAAGGGGCTAGAGCCTCCATTTTTGCACTCAGGTCTAAGTCTCATGGCCCTCTATCAGAATTTGGGAAGATTGGAGAAACTTAATTTTTCGCCCAAAAAAAAAACGTAAGGGGTACCACTGTCGTTTTTTTTTTCGGGCCGAATTTTTGAGTTTCGATATCTCAGCTCTGGAAGGGGCTAGAGCCTCCATTTTTGCACTCAGGTCTAAGTCTCATGGCCCTCTATCAGAATTTGGGAAGATTGGAGAAACTTAATTTTTCGCCCAAAAAAAAACGTAAGGGGTACCACTGTCGTTTTTTTTCGGGCCGAATTTTTGAGTTTCGATATCTCAGCTCTGGAAGGGGCTAGAGCCTCCATTTTTGCACTCAGGTCTAAGTCTCATGGCCCTCTATCAGAATTTGGGAAGATTGGAGAAACTTAATTTTTCGCCCAAAAAAAAAAACGTAAGGGGTACCACTGTCGTTTTTTTTTCGGGCCGAATTTTTGAGTTTCGATATCTCAGCTCTGGAAGGGGCTAGAGCCTCCATTTTTGCACTCAGGTCTAAGTCTCATGGCCCTCTATCAGAATCCAGAGTTTTGGGAAGATTGGAGAAACTTAATTTTTCGCCCAAAAAAAAAAACGTAAGGGGTACCACTGTCGTTTTTTTTTCGGGCCGAATTTTTGAGTTTCGATATCTCAGCTCTGGAAGGGGCTAGAGCCTCCATTTTTGCACTCAGGTCTAAGTCTCATGGCCCTCTATCAGAATCCAGAGTTTTGGGAAGATTGGAGAAACTTAATTTTTCGCCCCAAAAAAAAAAACGTAAGGGGTACCACTGTCGTTTTTTTTTCGGGCCGAATTTTTGAGTTTCGATATCTCAGCTCTGGAAGGGGCTAGAGCCTCCATTTTTGCACTCAGGTCTAAGTCTCATGGCCCTCTATCAGAATTTGGGAAGATTGGAGAAACTTAATTTTTCGCCCAAAAAAAAACGTAAGGGGTACCACTGTCGTTTTTTTTTTCGGGCCGAATTTTTGAGTTTCGATATCTCAGCTCTGGAAGGGGCTAGAGCCTCCATTTTTGCACTCAGGTCTAAGTCTCATGGCCCTCTATCAGAATTTGGGAAGATTGGAGAAACTTAATTTTTCGCCCAAAAAAAAAACGTAAGGGGTACCACTGTCGTTTTTTTTCGGGCCGAATTTTTGAGTTTCGATATCTCAGCTCTGGAAGGGGCTAGAGCCTCCATTTTTGCACTCAGGTCTAAGTCTCATGGCCCTCTATCAGAATTTGGGAAGATTGGAGAAACTTAATTTTTCGCCAAAAAAAAAACGTAAGGGGTACCACTGTCGTTTTTTTTTCGGGCCGAATTTTTGAGTTTCGATATCTCAGCTCTGGAAGGGGCTAGAGCCTCCATTTTTGCACTCAGGTCTAAGTCTCATGGCCCTCTATCAGAATCCAGAGTTTTGGGAAGATTGGAGAAACTTAATTTTTCGCAAAAAAAAAAACGTAAGGGGTACCACTGTCGTTTTTTTTTCGGGCCGAATTTTTGAGTTTCGATATCTCAGCTCTGGAAGGGGCTAGAGCCTCCATTTTTGCACTCAGGTCTAAGTCTCATGGCCCTCTATCAGAATTTGGGAAGATTGGAGAAACTTAATTTTTCGCCCAAAAAAAAAACGTAAGGGGTACCACTGTCGTTTTTTTTTCGGGCCGAATTTTTGAGTTTCGATATCTCAGCTCTGGAAGGGGCTAGAGCCTCCATTTTTGCACTCAGGTCTAAGTCTCATGGCCCTCTATCAGAATTTGGGAAGATTGGAGAAACTTAATTTTTCGCCAAAAAAAAAAACGTAAGGGGTACCACTGTCGTTTTTTTTTTCGGGCCGAATTTTTGAGTTTCGATATCTCAGCTCTGGAAGGGGCTAGAGCCTCCATTTTTGCACTCAGGTCTAAGTCTCATGGCCCTCTATCAGAATTTGGGAAGATTGGAGAAACTTAATTTTTCGCCCAAAAAAAAACGTAAGGGGTACCACTGTCGTTTTTTTTTCGGGCCGAATTTTTGAGTTTCGATATCTCAGCTCTGGAAGGGGCTAGAGCCTCCATTTTTGCACTCAGGTCTAAGTCTCATGGCCCTCTATCAGAATTTGGGAAGATTGGAGAAACTTAATTTTTCGCAAAAAAAAAAACGTAAGGGGTACCACTGTCGTTTTTTTTTCGGGCCGAATTTTTGAGTTTCGATATCTCAGCTCTGGAAGGGGCTAGAGCCTCCATTTTTGCACTCAGGTCTAAGTCTCATGGCCATCTATCAGAATTTGGGAAGATTGGAGAAACTTAATTTTTCGCCCAAAAAAAAAAACGTAAGGGGTACCACTGTCGTTTTTTTTTTCGGGCCGAATTTTTGAGTTTCGATATCTCAGCTCTGGAAGGGGCTAGAGCCTCCATTTTTGCACTCAGGTCTAAGTCTCATGGCCCTCTATCAGAATTTGGGAAGATTGGAGAAACTTAATTTTTCGCCCAAAAAAAAAACGTAAGGGGTACCACTGTCGTTTTTTTTTTCGGGCCGAATTTTTGAGTTTCGATATCTCAGCTCTGGAAGGGGCTAGAGCCTCCATTTTTGCACTCAGGTCTAAGTCTCATGGCCCTCTATCAGAATTTGGGAAGATTGGAGAAACTTAATTTTTCGCCCAAAAAAAAACGTAAGGGGTACCACTGTCGTTTTTTTTTCGGGCCGAATTTTTGAGTTTCGATATCTCAGCTCTGGAAGGGGCTAGAGCCTCCATTTTTGCACTCAGGTCTAAGTCTCATGGCCCTCTATCAGAATTTGGGAAGATTGGAGAAACTTAATTTTTCGCCCAAAAAAAAAAACGTAAGGGGTACCACTGTCGTTTTTTTTTCGGGCCGAATTTTTGAGTTTCGATATCTCAGCTCTGGAAGGGGCTAGAGCCTCCATTTTTGCACTCAGGTCTAAGTCTCATGGCCCTCTATCAGAATTTGGGAAGATTGGAGAAACTTAATTTTTCGCCCAAAAAAAAAAAACGTAAGGGGTACCACTGTCGTTTTTTTTTCGGGCCGAATTTTTGAGTTTCGATATCTCAGCTCTGGAAGGGGCTAGAGCCTCCATTTTTGCACTCAGGTCTAAGTCTCATGGCCCTCTATCAGAATTTGGGAGATTGAGAGAAACTTAATTTTTCGCCCAAAAAAAAACGTAAGGGGTACCACTGTCGTTTTTTTTTCGGGCCCGAATTTTTGAGTTTCGATATCTCAGCTCTGGAAGGGGCTAGAGCCTCCATTTTTTGCACTCAGGTCTAAGTCTCATGGCCTCTATCAGAATTTGGGAAGATTGGAGAAACTTAATTTTTCGCCCAAAAAAAAAACGTAAGGGGTACCACTGTCGTTTTTTTTTCGGGCCGAATTTTTGAGTTTCGATATCTCAGCTCTGGAAGGGGCTAGAGCCTCCATTTTTGCACTCAGGTCTAAGTCTCATGGCCCTCTATCAGAATTTGGGAAGATTGGAGAAACTTAATTTTTCGCCCAAAAAAAAAAACGTAAGGGGTACCACTGTCGTTTTTTTTTTCGGGCCGAATTTTTGAGTTTCGATATCTCAGCTCTGGAAGGGGCTAGAGCCTCCATTTTTGCACTCAGGTCTAAGTCTCATGGCCCTCTATCAGAATTTGGGAAGATTGGAGAAACTTAATTTTTCGCCCAAAAAAAAAAAACGTAAGGGGTACCACTGTCGTTTTTTTTTCGGGCGAATTTTTGAGTTTCGATATCTCAGCTCTGGAAGGGGCTAGAGCCTCCATTTTTGCACTCAGGTCTAAGTCTCATGGCCCTCTATCAGAATTTGGGAAGATTGGAGAAACTTAATTTTTCGCCCAAAAAAAAACGTAAGGGTACCACTGTCGTTTTTTTTTCGGGCCGAATTTTTGAGTTTCGATATCTCAGCTCTGGAAGGGGCTAGAGCCTCCATTTTTGCACTCAGGTCTAAGTCTCATGGCCCTCTATCAGAATTTGGGAAGATTGGAGAAACTTAATTTTTCGCCCAAAAAAAAAACGTAAGGGGTACCACTGTCGTTTTTTTTTCGGGCCGAATTTTTGAGTTTCGATATCTCAGCTCTGGAAGGGGCTAGAGCCTCCATTTTTGCACTCAGGTCTAAGTCTCATGGCCCTCTATCAGAATTTGGGAAGATTGGAGAAACTTAATTTTTCGCCCAAAAAAAAAACGTAAGGGGTACCACTGTCGTTTTTTTTTCGGGCCGAATTTTTGAGTTTCGATATCTCAGCTCTGGAAGGGGCTAGAGCCTCCATTTTTGCACTCAGGTCTAAGTCTCATGGCCCTCTATCAGAATTTGGGAAGATTGGAGAAACTTAATTTTTCCGCAAAAAAAAAAACGTAAGGGGTACCACTGTCGTTTTTTTTTTTCGGGCCGAATTTTTTGAGTTTCGATATCTCAGCTCTGGAAGGGGTAGAGCCTCCATTTTTGCACTCAGGTCTAAGTCTCATGGCCCTTATCAGAATTTGGGAAGATTGGAGAAACTTAATTTTTCGCCCAAAAAAAAAAAGTAAGGGGTACCACTGTCTGTCGTTTTTTTTTT
>NW_024121452.1:0-10716 GCF_016745375.1 Pimephales promelas
AATCCACAGCTTCTTGTTTGACTGGAACTGTCATCTCTGAGCTGGAAAGGGTTGTAACAAAATTGGACATTGTATAAGCTGATATTTGACAACGGCGAAAGGCCATGTTTTATGTGTTCAGTCATTTATTTCAGTTCAATTGAATAAAAATAAATACATGAGTGTGCAAAATTTAAACAGATATACATGCTTTCTCTATAACGTTGCACCCCACGTATCCTGTTACAATTCACTCCTGTAGATAGTATGTTGTAATGTAATTTTGTATGTGACATTATTTTTCACAATAGAGAGATTTCATAACAAGTTGTACATTTCGAAAACAATATCAATTCATATCAGATATGTTTGGGAACATTGTTTCAAAATTTAAGATGAATAGCCCTGAACAACAGATGTTGAAGCAAAAAGTGTTACCACCCTCCCGTCCCCTCTCTCTCCTATCATTATTATTAAAATAGAACAATTACACAGCCTGACAGGTCAACTTGCATTCAAAACTATCATAAAAATTGTATATTTAAATTACACAACAACGATCAGCAAAATAAAGCTAAATTCAAGAAACAAAAAATGTGGTAAATGTGCAATATTTGGAAGACTCAGTGCAGTAGATTTCAGTGTCTTCACTTCCTCACCTGCGCAGAGGAGGGTTTGATACCTGAAGGGAGACGTTGCACAAGCATATGATAAAAGAAAGCAAACAAATGACCATATTGTTTTACTGCATGGCTGCAGGACAGAATAAATGGCACTTATTTTATGATGCATTACAGTTATATTGCAGCTAAAGTACACATATGGTGTTCTACAGCGGGATGGGCTACATTTATTATTTGAAACTACTCACCTGACTTCCATAGGGAGGTGGAGGAGCCTTTGACTTGGCTCCAGGATTTACTTCTGCATACTCTGTACTAGGCTCACTACTACTCCCCAGAATCACTCTCTCTCCACCAGCCTTCTGAAAATGGCTTATGTCTGCATAGTTCAATTCCTACAAATAGTCAATTATTTTTTATTAAATTACAAAGTCATACACAATGATGGTGTCAATTTAGGTGAAACAAATGTGGAAAAAATTGCTGATTTGTAAATGCTAAAAAACAAGTGTCACTTTTAAACAGTGAAAATGATCATGATAATCAAAATTACTGAATATAAGCCAATAACTAAAGTTCACAGCGGTCATTTCTAAAAGCTTAAAGTTCTTTTGAACTGACTTTTAAAATACACTCATCCTTCCTGCTATAAAAGCCATACACTCTTTAATTGCCTATATGAGATAAAAGAGTCAAGAGACAGAAGAGGCAGAACAACTGAATATCAGTTACTACACCACTAAAAAACACACCTTTAAGTGTTTGTAATGTGCCATTTCACCTCAGATTTAAAGTTTTAAATCAGGTATACAAAGAATAAAATGTAAAAATGGCTGTGATGAGGAGAAAACTAAATTTGAAAGTCACTCACAGGCTGTTGTCTGCTTTGTGATGCAGGTGCTGTTTAAAGAAAGAAACATTCAATAAGTTTCATACTGAGAGAAATGTTGTGAATCATCTGTAAGATGAATAGATCATCTGAAATCTGTTATGGGATGGACAGTATCATCGTCAATCTTGCTATAATTGGTGAAGTCAGTAGTGTTGCTTCAATCAGAACTTGTGTTGAAATTATGAATAAATAAACCTACCTCCACTTGCCCGTCCATTTTTGTGAAGGGTTAGATTTGGTCTGTAGTGTAAAGCCAAACATATTTTGTTACAAGAAGTTGTTTATTTTTACTACATTTTTGCCTCACAAATAAGCAGCTTATTACAGTTCTTATACTGAAATTCTTTAATTATCAGATAAATACAGGCCCAGATTCAGAATTAAATCACTGAGGGTGCTTCTGCAGCGTTTTGAAGCGGCCCAGCGCAAGATTTACTGCTAACAACTCAAGGCAGTTGATCTGGCAGATCTGAAGCTGCATGCCCATTGTACATGGCCTCCCAGCCGGTGGCAGAGGCATCCGTGGAGATCATAGAATGTCTGGACACTTGTTCTAGGGAAACACCTACCCGTGGGAACGAAGGGCCCGACGACAAGCTAAGAGTTTGGTGACAGTGCGTGGTCACTTGGATCCGGTGTTCTGACGATTCATGCTACCCACCGGCACGAGCCGCTCTGCCTTGACCATCTCGGCTCGACTCGACCGTGGAGCCAGAGTTGGAGCGGCCTCATTATGAAGCAATCCGAGCGGTGTTACCGCGACTGCAGATGCCATATGCCCCAGGAGCCAAGGTAGATGAGGATATGAACACAATGCTTGCACATGGGAGCAATGGCCACCTCCGCGACTTTTGTAAAGACAGGGCGACAGGGCCAGCCCACCCCGAAGGGTAAGACTTTGTGCTGATATGCCCGTCCCTTGAACACAGAGCGAAGAAACTGTCTGTGTCGATCGCTGCAAACCAATCTTGGGGACGGATACACTTGAAAATGCATTTCTGCATAAGCATCTTGAACGGCAGCTTGTGAAGGGACCAGTTCAGGACACGCAGGTCCAAGATAGGTCGTAATCCACCACCTTTATGGGGTACAATGAAGTACGGGCTAAAAAAGTCAGTCTTCATATTGGCTGGAGGGCTCAATTGCGTCCTTCGCCAGTACGACTGCAATCTCTGCCTGGTGAAGGCAGGGGATGCTGGGCGAACTTAATTGCATATCTGAGTCTGATGGTATGGATGAGCCAGCGAGACGGGCTGGGAAGCGCTAGCCAGGCTCTGTGCAGACACACTAAAATGTCAGAAACTGTTCTCCCTTTAATGTTAAAACAGAGTCAGTCAAAGACAGAGAGCCTCAGGAAGAAGTGGCAACATGTAGAATGGTTAGTTGATGAATTTATGTTGCTGATGTGAAGTTAACTATCTTCAATTAGGAAATACTGTCATTGTAATCGATATATCACTCGTATAGGAACTGTTGTGAGATGCACACAGAGTGACTTTCTTTTGCATGTGAAAAGATGGATGTTAAAGTTTGAGCTGACTCACAAATGTACTCTTATACAAGAACTTTTCATCTTCTCAACATGGACTGTGTTCCTGGGGTGGAGTTCATGTACATTTTAGAGTTGGTGATGTCACTAACCTGGGAGGACAGCCCATTCTCACCCCCAAGGCGTCACTTAACTGACGCCTTGGGAAGCATTTGGACATGCTTCAATATCTGACGCTTTAGGCGCCCTTTAGCGTCAGTTATATGACGCCCTAGGATCGCGTGTACCCTACCCCCACCCCACACCTAAACCTAACCGCGTCCTCTAACTCAGGGGTTCTCAAACATTTTGGTGCCAGGGACCCCTTTCAGGGGAAAAAAAATTCCAAGGACCCCCCTCATATTTATAACAGTTATTGAGCACAAAGTTAATGTGTGAGCAGCAAATGAAATATTTTTGCACAAAATGAATGGTCTCCACCCAGGGTACTATGCAGGAATTTCTAAATAGCCTACTGAGGTAACGAAAGTGATCTTGCTAGGAATCACTTAGGATCCCTCACTTAGGAATTTTTGATGTTCTTGATCTACACATGTGCATTTTAAGGTGTTTTAAGGCCCCACAATTGGATAACTATAGATTTAGTAGAAGCATGTCAGTCAGTGGCATACATTTTTTTTTTTTTTTGTCAAGATGTCACGAAACACAATCACATATTCCAATCAGGAATGGCCTTAAAAGAGAAATGTTTAAATAATTAGGCCTATTCTGCACACAAATAAAGCCCATAAGCCTATAAATACAATGATAATGGCATTATGTTTAATAGGTGCGTGCGTTGTTAATTTGAGCTACTGTAATTAGCTAAAAAAAACATACAGTATATGTTAAATATGAATCCATAATGTTAATCTCGCACAGTATGTTTCTATTGACCTGCTTTTTCCTTTGTTAAAGTTGAGCATGATTAATACTTTGCAAACTGATTGTTTCAGTCGTTTTTTAAAACTTTTATCTAAAACAGCTGTTTAGTTTATGTTAATTAAGGCCTACATCTTATCTCGCACTTTATGACCGTTGACTGAAACGTCGTGCGGGGAACTTTGAGTTCACTCCGACTCAAACATTTTGACATTGACGAGCTATCGTTGTTAGTCTGCTGAAGCACCTCAGACGAGAAGGTCAGTATCATCGCGATGTGCATCCTTGCAACCTCAGTTGTGGGTACGGCCCTGTCACTATGCACTTTTATTTTGATAATGATCAGACTTCTAATGTCAAATCTACAGTAGCAGTGCTAGAACTGACTATTGTGCGCGCACGCGAGACGCCTACGCGCAATTACATGGGAATTTTTCCTCAGCAGTGGAAACAGGAATACTCTTATTTATGGTCATAGATAAGACAAGAGTGCATCATCCGAAACGGTAAAGTGTCCATTTTTTTTATTGGTGTATAGGCTACATTATAAATGACTACAAAATGTCATGCCTTTTAAAAATACAGAAAAGAACCGGATGCGGGTTCATGCCGTCTCTCTGTCTCCTTTCTGGCGCACGTCCCGCAAAATCAACAGCAGCGAATAGTCTACTTGACGCAAAGACATAGATTATCTATCTATAGAAAACTTTAAGTGTCTACTTTGTATTGTTTTATGTTAAATGCTTTATATAAGTTACTTAGGAATAAACAGCATGTTTTCAGATGATAAAGAAAACATGACTCATAGCATGGAAAAATACGTTAGGTTGTAAATTATTTCGCGGACCCCCTGGCTTTAGCTCGCGGACCACCAGGGGTCCGCGGACCCCACTTTGAGAACCACTGCTCTAACTGACGCTTTCCTTTAGCGTCAGTTAGATGAAGCCGTAGGATCGCGTCATGTAAGTGACGCTAAAGGGCGCCTAAAACGTCAAATATTGAAGCATGGTCAAAGGTGACGCCTTGGGTTGAGAATGCGTTGGGGAGGAATGTCGTGTAGTCCCTTCCAGCCTTTTGTTGTAGTGCTTTTTTAAAAAGTAAATATCTTCCTTTGCTTTAAACTTTGAGCATTGTAACTTTGATAATGTTGTTTATGCTCAAACAGCAACATTTCACACTAACTAAAGTTGGAAAAGAGAAATCATTCTTTACCACCCCTTTAACTAAGGGTGCTCTCTTACGTTTAATTGAGGGTGCTTAGCACCTACTAGCACCCATATACAACCAGACCTACATAGATAATGACATATTTTAGGGAAAGTCAATGTTATTGCACATAATTCAGAAACAGATTGTTTTACTCACATTTTCTTGGTTTTTGTTAAATAGACGATAAGACCACAAATGCCTGCAACAACCACTAATACTCCAATGACAATCCCAACTATCGCTCCTGTTGTTAGTCCCCCTCCTCCACCACCACCACCTACTAAGATAAAGATAAACAACAGATCATGTACTGCACACAATACTTACTGTAATACACCTGTACCAAGATTGTGATTAAAAAACTAAACTAAAAATTAAGCATGCAGTATGAAGGTATATGAAATGCATTGTCTAATGTCTTTCTAATGGGTGCATTTTATTTAATTTATGTAGCAGATTCCTATGCAGATAATTGTATCCTTAGAAACTTAAAGCAATACAAAATTTCATAAAAGTACCTATTATTATTTTTTAAACATTTACAAAAATATATAACATGCCTTAATAGGTAAATTAAGATCAAAGCATTGGTTCTCAAACTGCAACAAAACATTTTTGGTTAGTTTTAGGTTTTTACCTTTAACTAGTAAAGCATGTCTTTGTGAGTTGCTTCTCTTTGTGACATTATTCGAGGCAGTGCATTCGTAATCTCCACTGTGTGTGAAGTCAGTCTCAGCTATGGTGAAAGTGTCTGTGGTCACATTGGTGTCTGTTCCATTAAACCTCCAGCTGAACGAGGCAGAAGGTATAGATTTAGCAGAGCAAGACAGAGACACACTGACCCCTAAATCCACCACATCCGGACCGTTTATAGAAACATCTTCTGGTCCATCTAGAACAAACACAAGAGACTCACTGTTAGAGGAACACACAGTACTGAAGTATGTCTATTTTATCAGTTTTGATCTTAAGTCATCTTGATGTTTAAATGTTTAACACTCACAGTTGATGATTAGAGGGAGTTTTGCCATTTCAGAGCTGACAGGATTTCTATAAGTACACTGATATTCCCCATTGTCTGATTTCTGCACTGGACTGATGGACACTGATCTGTTATCAGGTGAGAAGATGATGCGGTTGCTAGGAGACAGAGGACTGTTATCTTTAATCCACTCCACAGAGGTGATGGTGCCAGTTCCCTCAGAGGTGATGTTAGCAGATGAGTTGCCCTCTATTAATAATTCTTTTGGACCAATAAGACTGACATTAGATACTTTTTCTGTGTAAATGAGAGAGAAAGAACAAATATACTACAATAGACATTTGTAAAAATAGCAAAAGAGTTTGTGCTTTTGCGTTGTTCACATTTCCATAAATGACTGGTTCCTATAAATATTAGTCAGTTGCATAACAAACATGAATAATGTTTCCATCCCATTCACTACACCGACATCATTACAGGTAGAATCTTTGAAAATTATTATTATTATTACAATTTACAGTTAAAAGTGCACTCCTACCTAGTATTGTTATGCAGTCTGAATAGTTTTTGTTTATGACTGAAAATAACCGTGATATGGCAGCACCAACTATATACAAAAGTACACCCTTTAACAGTTTACTAATGTTAACAGGTGTTTAGTCTTTAAATGTTTGTTTATATTAACCTCTGAATTTTGTATGATGAATGTTAACTTTTGGGTGTTTTTCCTTTGTCATTAAGTTTTTCACATCTCAAATATTGTATTACTTTGTACTTACATAAAAAATGATTGTTAGAATTCAAGTGTTCACGTTGTATTGCAAAACACTTTTGCTGCTATTTGGTGGTATGGTTAGGTTTAAGGGCAGGTTAAAGGGTTAGTTCACCCAAAAATGAAAATTTTGTCAGTAATTACTAACCGTCATTTAGTTGCAACCCCATAAAACTTTCGTTCATCTTCAGGACACAAATTAAGATATTTTTGATGAAATCTAAGAGCTGTCTCACTCCTTCATAGGCTGCTAGGTAATTGCATTCTGCCGGCCCAGAAAAGTTAGTAAAGACATTGTTAAAAATAGTCCAAGAGTCTATAAAGGCTCAACCTTAAGTTTATCAAGCTGCAAGAATACTTTTTGTGCAAAAATAACTCACAAATAACAGCTTTGAAGGAGAGATGAAAAGAGACTGAAGCAGCCTTGAAGGAGTGAGACAGCTCTCAGATTTAATCAAAAATATCTTAATTTGTGTCCTGAAGATGAACGAAAGTTTTATGGGGTTACAAATGACGGTTAGTAATTACTGACAAAATTTTCATTTTTTGTGTTCTGAAGATGAACAAATGTCTTAGTACAGGGTTGAAACACCATAAGGGTGAGTAATTACTGACAAAATTTTGGGGTAAACTAACTCAAGGTGTAAGGGAGTGGTCGGTAGTATAAATATACCACTACATGCAGGTGTTTTAATAAATATGTACAAAGTAAAAACATGAATGTACAGACTGGGTGAAATGTGTCAAATGATTAACTTAAATTTTAATACATTAAAGACATTTAATATTAAGTGGGGCCACCAGAGCACTATGAGCAGCCATTCTGCATGTCTGATTTACTGTCTTAAGCCTGGGACACAAATGATTTTCAAATCATAACCATTTTTAAAACTTTGGGAGACCACAGTCCACAGACATAAGGTAGTTTCAACTGATTTTGAGCATTATAATAATCCTTCGAAAACACACACAAGATTCGTCAAGACTGCGAGACCACAACTGTGATTGTAGTAAACATCACGGAGACTAGCGAGATCAGATAAAACGTGACCTGAGAAGAAAAACAAATCAGGAGAATTTGGGATCGTGCAGGCTTCGAAGTAATCGGCAACAGGTAAATAATCGTATAATGACACCACACAATTGAGGATTTTTTAGACACAAGTCGTTTGCGAGAAGCCTTGAATCGGGCTTCGCCACACCGGCCTGCACACCTCGGGCTTAACCCTCAGGTGCTCTTCGTTTCGGAGTCACACTTGTTATCCTCCCGGTCAAAAGTGACCGGACACCTAAAAATTAAATGTCCTCCATCCCAGTAAAACCAATGCAATTTATTTTTGTTTAATTTAATTTAATTTAGTATTTTGAGACAAGTTGATTGAAATTATTAATATTTATGCAATATTAATGGTCTATTTTGCCATGGAAATATATATATATATATATATATATATATATTTATTTATTTATTATTAATGCAGTATTTTAGTTTAATATAGAGTCTAGGCCTTCAGAAAAAATAATATTTTTTGAAGAAAATTAGCACCATCTGGTTACAGTATAGAGAAAAAGCATAGAATCATGGTGTAACCACTAGATAGCATGTACAGCTCTCTATGGAGAAGCATGTGAATTCCCCAGATGTTTATGAACACATTTTTTTTTTTTTTTTGGTGGATTATAATATATATAGTTGAAACAATCTCAAAAACAAATTGTGAATTTTTGTGTTTTTGTCAATTTCCAATTCATTTATGGGGGCCATTTTTGACCAAAGACCACAAGAGTGACTATTTTTTTTAAGACCACTTAGTATGCTCAGATCATGACCTCATTTTTTGTGTGTTCACATACATAATGCCATAAAAGTCACCTAGTTACAAGTTTCGTAACATTCCGATGAAGCTGTGATTTTTAAAAATCCAAAACATACTTTTTGTAATCAAAATTTATTGGTGTGTATGTGTATAAAGTGTGTGTGTGTGTGTGTGTGGGTGGGTGGGGGATTCTCTCATCAACACAGATGCAGCAGTTTTTATTTTTGCAAATCATACATTATAACAGGGAAAAATATTAAAACATGAGGGAAATCATTGTGCTTTACATACAGTGGCGTAAAAAGTGGGTGGGACTTACATTAAGATAATAAAACCGTATTACCCATTTTTTAAGGCTATAATTGTAGTAGGCCTACTAAAGGATCAGACCTGTTTGCCCAATAGTGGCAAGAAACATATGTATATAATGTTTAACCGACGCTGATGTGCGACGGTTTCTCCCATCCATCCCCATACAACGCCACTTCTCTGTCTTTTAACTGCCCTGAGAAGAACGTCGGTCTCATCGGCTGTGAACGCTCCTGGCAGCTGGCGCGATAATAACAATCCGTCATCCAACAATAACAATACAACATGCGCACCTGTTCTTAAAGGGTGGTAGGGGAGAGCGGGGCACAACAACGCATTTTGGTTTTGGCTCAATTAATTAAAAAGTAATTAGGTTAAATTTTTTTTTTACACAAGCAACATACACATCTCTGCTACAAATGAACACTTAAAGTTTTTTTCTAGGACCTACCATTATTGTACAGTTGGACTGAAAGTGACATAATTGCAAATGTTACAACTTACCCCATATGCGGGGTTAATTGTAACAGACAGAGGGGTTAGTTGTAACACTTGTGTGTAACACACATAATTCAGTACTATTTTATTTGTATAGTCTGATATTGTTTGTGCATCTGTACAGACAGATATCCATACATCCATCCCTCATCCAATCATCCTTCTATTGTGGATCAATATCATGGATAGAAAAAGGGCAGCACAGTTTTGCAATAAATAATAATAAATCAAATTATAAAACATTGTAATTGCAATTAAATTAGATTTGTGTGTGGCAGCTGCATGTACAATTATTATAATTAATAATAATAACAGTAATAATAATACAAATGAGCTTAAAATAAAAAGTTTAAAGGGTTTATTGCATTAAAACAGGCATTTTTTAATAAATAAACAAGTTATCATTCATAGTAAACTAAATTTCAAACATTTTAAATTCCAACATTGTTTGTGAAAGTCCAACAAAGTTAAATGTATACTTAAAACTGAAAAGTTGTGTGGCTCCGTTTTCATTTGATTATCATTGTTGGCGGCTTATTGAAACTATGTGTTACAACCAACCGTATTACATATTTTAAACCTAGCTAACAGTCGCTATGAATTGCTGACATGTTTCAAAACGGTGCTATGTTTGAGCCAACAAGACAGTGATTAAGGCAGTATAAAGTCAGAAACCGAAAAAAATCTATGATGAAAAAATTTACTTTCATGGTGTCAAAACACTCTTTGTCCAGTATCTTCACGAAATATTATCAAAACTTTCCGCAAATTCGCGGGAGGTCTTCAGGCAGCAAGAGAATAAGAGGATCCTGACGAACTAGTATGTAAAAAGTCCGTGTTACATTTAACCACTGGCGTAGGAACCTGGGGGGACGTTTGAACGAGCCCATTCTCACTCCCAAGGCGTCACCTAACTGACGCCTTGGGAAGCATTTGACCATGCTTCAATATCTGACGCTTTAGGCGCTTTTGAACTCTTCTCCTCTTTTTTATATCACACATCATCATCACTAACTCCAAAAACCGCGACCGTACTAAGTGCGCACGACCCATCTACGGCAAGCCCCGAGGGGAAAAATACATTGCATACACGCATACAACGAGCGCTAGTACATCATACCGGTATTATAGACTTTGTCATTTACAATCCAAAAAAGTCTGTTACAATAATAATAATAAATATTTTGAGGACAGTTACACTGTATTGAGACAGTTGAGAAATAAT
>NW_024121452.1:11216-33771 GCF_016745375.1 Pimephales promelas
AATGGTTTAGTTCTTCATGAGTTACTCACCCCCATGCTGATCATGATTATCTGTGCATTATTAAAACGTGAATTAATGTATTAGTGCACTCGTATTGTAAAGTGTTAGGCCCTACTGGATAAATACATATGTAAGTCCATCAGCTTTCATTTCTAAAGTGATGGGAACCTCATGTTAACACCACTCCATCTAAAAAAACAACAACCGTCAAACTGTTCAAAGACATAGGCTAAAGGGAAGTTAAAACAGTAAAATCTACTGCCCTGACCATTTTTATAGATAAAGACCTTTTAAAACAGCTGCAGAAATTTTATGCACAGGCATATTTCCTAGTAGCTGCATTTTTTTTCACTCGTGGAGAAAAAAAAAATTCCGTGGTTTATCATTAACTGAAAAACAATGTAAATAGTTCAGATGATATGAGCTGCAGCTCTTGACGGATGAGAGCTCGATCATGATGGTTTATTATCGTTTATACTGGACGCTGTGGATGCTGTTTTGTTTTGGTGAGACTTTTTAGAAAATAAATTATGATGCGTGTTAAATTTCTGTGTAAAATAACCACTTAGTCAATGTTTGCCAATTACTGAAGCTGTTCTTTTTTGTTACCACTAGACTACTTTCACTTGGATTAGTGAAAGTAGTTAAGTAATTTAATTGCAAAATGTAAAAACATTTAAAATTAGATTTTTCTTTTTTAGGACAATATTTATGCCAAGTTCTGCAGTTTTCTGATCCGACTAATGGAGAAGTGGGAAAAAGCGTGAAGCTCGCCCCTGATAACCCACCCTCCTCCACGTCCATTCGAAGAACTGAATGGTCTTTTACAACAAAATTTATTATGACAGCAGAATCTGGAGTAACTACAATATCCGATGCATATAAAGGCAGAGTCAAGTTTGACATCAACACTCAATCTCTGGAGCTGCAGAATCTGACACTGGGTGATTCTGGAAAATACGGACTCAGCGTTATAACTAATGCTGGAGGTATATTTACAGGAGAAACTTCACTACAAGTGTTCGGTGAGTGTTTTGCTAAAACCTGGTTCAGTATTTACTATAAAAATAATATCCTCTAAATCGTTTACATTAAATTAACAGAAAACTACTGACAACCCGTCAACCCCTGCTGTCTGTATTTTATTGTTAATTTGCAGTTCTCTGACTGTAATCTTTATTGGAATAATACCATGCAAGTGAACACATTTCATTTTGAGAAACTAAATTTGAACTATTTAAAATTTAAAACTAACAGTATTAATCCTGTGAAATTAATTAATTTGAGTCCACTATAAAACAATTTTTAATCATTTCTAAAAACATTTCATTTCTTCAGGCAAGCAGAATATACCATAGGCTATTATCCAGCCAAATGCAGATTTGTCATGTGACAGTTTCTTATGCAAATGAGATTTGGTGAGGCATTATAAAATAAATTGATTCGATTTATTGATTTATTTTCAATATAACAATTTTAAATGTATTAAAATAACTACATTATGTATATTTAATTTTTTCTGAGCTGAAAATATTATTAATTCAAAAACAATTTTATCAAAATCTTTCAATCGCTAGGGTGTCCTCTGAGGTTGTATTTATATCATTTTAAGACCTGCCAAGGACCAGATGATTTTTAAGTCCTGATACGCGCACAACCATAACATTCAGAAGGGTGTCCTTTCTTTTTCACTTTACTGTAAAACAATTGTGACATCAAAATTGAATGTCTAATGATAAAAATGTATGTTTTAAATGTAACATTGTCCCAAAGTATTGGTCAAAGTTCAAGAATAATTTATGCAATTTTATATTATTTATTTAAAGAATTAATAGAGCAGTGTCATGTATGTGCTTATTGTTCAACTGGTCGAGTTTGATATTGGATTTAGAAAGTAATTAGTAATAATTAATGCAATATTTTTTAGAGAGAGAGTAATTAGTACAGTATAAACTAACTACACTGATAATTAGTAATTGGTTGCTAGTAATTCATTACTTTTTTACAGTAATTTACCCAACACTGCCCTTAACATAAAACTAAACTGCAAATTGTCTTGGAAAAGTTTTACCAATATAATAAACTTTTACAATTTTTTATGCTATGTCCCAGGCCCTGACATTTCAGTATTTTCTATGAAAATTCATTAAACATAAATGTATGCATAACAAAATGTGGCCATGTAAATACACACTGAAATAAACCATCTCGATATTTAACAGCCCATTCTCACTCCCAAGGCGTCACCTAACTGACGCCTTGGGAAGCATTTGGACATGCTTCAATATCTGACGCTTTAGGCGCCCTTTAGCGTCAGTTAAATGACGTCCTAGGATCGCGTGTACCCTACACCACCCCACACCTAAACCTAACCGCGTCCTCTAACAGACGCTTTCCTTTAGCGTCAGTTAGATGACGCATTAGGATCGCGTCATTAAAGTGACGCTAAAGGGCGCCTAAAACGTCAAATATTGAAGCATGGTCAAAGGTGACGCCTTGGGGTGAGAATGCGTTGTATTTAATGGGAATTGATTTACATTTAACACAAATTGCTGCTTTCCTTCAGTTGGTGTCAAAACAAACTGGTTTATCTCTAATAAATGTGCGTTTATCAATGTGGTGCGATTATTCAAATATAAATAAACATATCTATGACTTCTGTACAGCCCTAGACATGCAGATTTGAGATATAGGGCCTCCCTGGCCCCTGAAGTCAGAGACCCCTGATGGCCCCATTGGCCTTGTCCATAATATAGCCTATTTACCCGAAAATTATTTTTAAAAAAGCTATACTTTGCTAGCCAGTTGTTAAAAAAGAGCTACAATTGTTGTTACATTCATCAGACTTGTACTCACATCTTTGTGGTTGTTGTAGTCTTAATTTAGCAACTTTCTGCCATGAGAAAATGACAAGCTTTTTTGCTGTTATTACAAAAGATTTGGGCCCTAAATGTGAAAGACTATTTTAGATCCAGTGTGTGGATTTGTTCTTTCTCTCGTTTACACAGAAAAAGTATCTAATGTCAGGCTTATTGGTCCAAAAGTATTATTAATAGAGGGCAACTCATCTGCTAACATCACCTCTATGGGAACTGGCAACATCACCTCTGTGGAGTGGATTAAAGATAACAGTCCTCTGTCTCCTAGCAACCGCATCATCTTCTCATCTGATAACAGATCAGTGTCCATCAGTCCAGTGCAGAAATCAGACAATGGGGAATATCAATGTACTTATATAAATCCTGTCAGCTCTGAAACGGCAAAACTCCCTCTAATCATCAACTGTGAGTGTTAAACATTTAAACATCAAGATGATTTAAGATCAAACCTGATAAAGTAGACATACTTCAGTGCTTGTGTTTGTTCTAGATGGACCAGAAGATGTTTCTATAAACGGTCTGGATGTGGTGGATTTAGGGGTCAGTGTGTCTCTGTCTTGCTCTGCAAATTCTAAACCTTTTGCCTCATTCAGCTGGAGGTTTAATGGAACAGACACCAATGTGACCACAGACACTTTCACCATAGCTGAGACTGACTTCAAACACAGTGGAGATTACGAATGCACTGCCTCGAATAATGTCACAAAGAGAAGCAATTCACAAAGTCATGCTTTACTAGTTAAAAGTAAGTGTTATAACTAACTCTAAATGTTTTTTCAACTTTTGGTAACCAGTATTTTGACCTTAATTTAATTTGTTTATGGAGCTTTCTGTTGTCATCGTTTTGTATGTACGTCTCTTTTGCTCGTAATTGCCTTGTGTTGTCTTATTATTATTATTTTTTACACTGTGTATTTAAAGTGTATTGCAATTATTATTGTGTGCAGTATATGTCTTTAGTTCTCTGTTGTTTATTGTAACTTTTCTATAGTCGGTGGTGGTGGTGGTGGAGGAGGGGGACTGACAGCAGGAGCGATAGTTGGGATTGTCATTGGAGTTTTATTGGCAGTTTCAGGCATTTGTGGTCTGATTGTCTATTTAACAAAAACTAAGAAAATGTGAGTAATATGGCACATCCTGGTTTAATTTGTAATCACAGCCTCAATTTGACATATTATATACATTGTAACCATTAATAATGTGTGTACAAATCCCATCTTGTATCAGCTTCCAACAGGTCTAGATCCACATTTAACCTTTTAAGATCTCCATGATTAAAAAATATCATTCTCATGAAATATCAAACTCAAGAGTGTATGAATTATCCGATTACAGTAAATTTCTCTAACATTATTATTATTTATTTATTTTTTTTTGCTGTATTTTAAATTAAAAAATGTTTGTGAGAGAGAAAAGTGGTAAAGATTTTAAAGAACTTATTTGTCTTAACTCTACAGCCCAATGTTAAACAAAGAACAAAAAGGAAAATCAAGTGGAGGTATGTTTCTTCGTAATACTGACATGAGTATGGTTTAATTGAAACAGCGCTGATCCTGATCATCCCATAACAGATTTCAGATGATCTATTCATATTACAGATGATTCAGAACACATTTCTCTCAGTATCAAACTTATTGAATGTTTTTCTTTTAGCAGCAGCTGCAGCACAAAGCAGACAAGAGCCTGTGAGTGACTTTCAGTTTTTTCTTCTCATCACAGCCATTCTTTTCATTTTAAAACTGTAAATCTGGTGTGAAATTCACATATTACAAATTGTAAATGTGACATGTTACAAACACTTACAGTTTAGGTGTTTTTCGCAATGAGACCAGGCTGGTTTTTCAATAGTAGTAATGATATTCAGGTGTTGTGCCTATTCTGTCTCTGGAGTCTTTTAACTCATAGAGGTAATTAAAGAGTTTATGGCTTTTATAGCAGGAACGATGTGTGTATTTTTACTGTCACCTCAAGTGGACTTTAATCTTTCACATATTAGGCTACTGCACAAAAACATGCCAATGATTGCAATTAAACTATAGATGTTAACAAAAATTCAATTATGATAGCATTATCACTGATTTATAGTGGACTTTCTGTTTCATGATTTAAATGTCAACTAAAAAAAAAATTTACCTCAAGAGACATCATCATGTGTCTAATGTTAACTTTTTATCAATTAACTTAAATAGTTAACAATTAACTTTTTGTAGGAACCAAGTTATGAAGAAATCATTGATATCCAGAAGACAAGAAGAGATGGAGCAGTTCCTGTGAAGAGGAGTGAATCTACTGTGTATGAGAATTTCAGTTATGAAGAAAATGAGTATGAAAATGTAAAGCATTGAGTTTCAAAAACAGGCTAAGGGCTCCTTCACCTCAGACAAGGTTAATAATTTAAGTCCTATTGTACAGCATAATATAGAAATGAAGACTGAAACATTTCTTTCTTTTTTTCAAAATGCAGGTCTACATTAAATCTATGCAAACAGAATCTTTCTTTACATAGTCCTAGATGTTTCCCATCTTGTTTGTTTATTTATAATTACTCTGGCTGATCACATTCACTGAACAGTTTATCAGAAATCATCAGACACATCCGCATTCTTTCTTTCTTGGACTGGGAAAATACAAGAACTGTGATAGTGGGTGATTAAAAACAGAGGTTTCATTGTTGAGTATTCACCTTTAGACCCGAGCACAAAGTCATACAGGGGAAAGACATGAGGAAGTGACATGGTCATAAATAAGGGGTTTGGCTAAAGAAATGTATTGTTCATTAACTTTTTCAAAGAATGCAATATAAATACTGTCCTGTTATTTTCATTTTCTTTGCTCATAAATAAATAAGTTTGTCTTGTTCATTACACCTTCTGGTTATGGTTTTCAGCTCTTGAATATTTATAAGGCCACATACAATACTGTGTATATGTTTTCTTCATGTTGCAAATGCACTGACGTGCATATGAAATGATAAGAATTGATCAAGGCAGATAAAGAGTGTTAAACTTTAACTAGTTGTTTTTTTTTTCATGAGGATGAGTGATTTTCATCACGGATGAATTCTGAACAAACTGCAGGAACCAAAAACTGTCAAATGTCCACTTTTACCACTTCAACAATGTGTGTGTTTAAAACAATTTAATGCAGTTGTTGAGGCAATAAAAATAAGTACTACATGCATGAAGTTTTCCACATCAAATATAATATAAGGCTAAGATAATATACAAGATTAAAGTCGTAATATTTTGAGAATAAATGTAAAATTACAAGAATGAATTCATAGGACGATAATGATATCAATATGAAAATAAAATTGAGAAAGTCAAAAGGATGTGGTGTACCAGAAATGTCTCGGTTATGTATGGTAACCCTTGTTCAGGAGGGAACGGAGACATCTTGTCGGAGAAGTTTCCAAAGAATTGGGATCACGCTAGGGAGACCAATTGCCTTCGAGTGAATTAAAACGAGCCATTGAACATTGGCATGCAGGACTTGCATTCCGCGGCTTGCCTGCCTTCACACATGTTTTATGCTGAGGAGCCGGACGGTGTCCAGTCCTCTGCGAAGGTACAGCAAGCATGGCGACAGTACGAGACGTAGGAGTTTCCGAACGAAAGGGAACGTCTCGGTTACGTATGGTATCCCTCGTTCCCTGAGGAGGAAAGGAAGACATCTCGTCCCGTCGCCATGCTTGCTGCACCTTCGCAGAGGACTGGACACCGAAATAGGACTTTCCTATTGGGAATGCTGCGAAGGGAGGCACTGGAGATAGACATGTGTCGGTAATGCGATAAATCGCGGTAATGAATATGCACAATATTGTTATCGCGGGCACTTCAAAATACCGTGAAAAATAATAGATTCGAATTTAGACTTTAAGAATGCGCATTGGCTTTCCATCAACCGCTTAAACACTGCGTACAGTGGGACAAAAAGTATTTAGTCAGCCACTGATTGTGCAAGTTCTCCTACTTTTCATCTTTCATGAGAGACAAAATGAAAATATATATAATATCCAGGAAATCACATTGTTGGATTTTTTTAGAATTTATTGGTAAATTATGGTGGGAAATAAGTATTTGTTCAATAACAAACCAGCAAGATTTCTGGCTCTCACAGACCTGAAACTACTTCTTTAAGAAGCTCTTCTGTCCTCCACTCATTACCTGTATTATTGGCACCTGTTTGAACCCGTTATCTGTATAAAAGACACCTGTCCACAGCCTCAAACAGTCAAACTCCAAACTCAACCATGGCCAAGACCAAAGAGCCGTCGAAGGACACCAGGAAGAAAATTGTAGACCTGCACCAGGCTGGGAAGAGTGAATCTACAATAAAAATCAATGGGAGCAATTGTAAGAAAATGTAAGACATACAAGACCACTGATTAATCTCCCTCAATCTGGGGCTCCACACAAGATCTCATCCCATGGGGTCAAAATAATCATGAGAACGGTGAGCAAAAATCCCAGAACTACACGGAGGGACCTGATGAATGACCTGCAGAGAGCTGGGACCAAAGTAACAAAGGTAAACTCAAATCCTGCAGTGCCCGGCGTGTCCCCTGCTTAAGCCAGTATATGTCCAGGCCCATCTGAAATTTGCCAGAGAGCAAATGGATGATCCAGAAGAGGATTTGGAGAATATCAGTTGGTCAGATGAAACCAAAATATTAACTTTTTGGTAAAAACTCAACTCGTCTAACACAGTCTCATCCCAAAAAGTCATATAACTGACGTCTTGGGGCGTTTTTTGACCATACGTCAATATCCGCCTTTTTAGGGCCCCCTTAAACGTCGGTAGATGGCGATCCCGGGCCGTCATACAACTGACGCTTTACCTTTAACGTCAGTAAGGTGACGGGTTGGGTTTAGGGTTAGGTTTAGGTCTGGGGTAGAGTTAGGATCCCATAACCTCATCTACCGACGTTTAAGGGGGCCCTAAAAAGGCGAATATTGACATATGGTCAAAAGACGTCCCAAAACGTCAGTAATATGACGTCTTGGGATGAGACCGGGTTGACTCGTCTTGTTTGGAGGAAAAAGAATGCAGAGTTGCGTCCCAAGAACACCATACAGTGAAGTATGGGGGAGGAAACATCATGCTTTGGGGTTGTTTTTCTGCAAAGGGGACAGGAAAACTGATCCGTGTTGAGGGAAGAATGAACGGGGTCTTGTATTGTGAGATTTTAAGCCAACACCTCCTTCCATCAGTGAGAGCCTTGTAGATGAAACGTGGCTGGATCTTCCAGCATGACAATGATCCCAAACACAGCACCCAGGCAACGAAGGAGTGGCTCCGTTAAAAGCATTTCATGGTCCTGGAGTGGCCTAGCCAGTCTCCAGACCTCAACCCCATAGAAAATTTGTGGAGGGAGTGGAAAGTCTGTGTTGCCCAGCGACAGCCCCAAAACATCACTGCTCTAGAGGAGATCTGCATGGAGGAATGGGAAAAAATACCAGCTACAGTGTGTGCAAACCTGGTGAAGACTTACAGGAAACATTGACCTCTGTCATTGCCAACAAAGTTTATGTTACAAAGTATCGAGTTGAACTTTTGTTATTGACAAAATACTTATTTTCCACCAAATTTACAAATAAATTCTTTAAAATCCACTGTAAAAAAAATATTGATTAAGTTTAACTTAAAAAAGTAACCTGGTTGCCTTAAAATTTTAAGTTCATTGAACTGGAAAAAGTGAGTTAATACAATGAAGGAGATTAATTTAACCATCAGAAACTCAAAATTATATGTTATCTGAACTAAATAAAATTATTTAAGTTGATTTGACAAAAGAAAAAATGTTGTGATTACTACATTGTAAAAAAAATATTTTTGGTTTAAAGGTATAGCTGAGGATCTTTCCGAATTTTAGAGAAGACCCGCCCTCTCCAATTTTTTAAAAAAATGCACATGGACAAACACAACACTCTATTACGCCTTACACAATTATGTTCCAAATTATAAACTAACTCAAAAACATTCATAAAAAAGACAACATATCAAATGCCCTTCCGTGTTTTATTTACTTATTATACTGATCGATTGAGTGACCGAGGACTCAAGACATGGTATGTACAACCCTGTATCACACGAAATACGTTCTGAGGGAACTATTTTGCAAATCACAATTACATACATGGCAACATACTGTATAAGCAGTGCTATTACGTTGGTCCTTAACCTAATATGTCTCATTGTTAATAATACGTTATTTTTATACATAGTTGCATATGTAATGGAGAAGTAGCTTGTTGCATTTGTGTAATAATAAACACACAAGGTTTTAGAATATGAACACATGAACACACAAGGTTTTAGAATATTTCAGGGTGATACCATTTATCATTTTGTCAAAAGGCTACTTTAGACAAATTGAGATGTTTACCGTGTCTATGCGGTGCATGACTTGTGCCAGGGCTAGCATTGCTAAGTAGCTTGCATTAACTTTTACTAGTGATTTTAAATGGATTTCTCCAAATAGCATGACAAACTTTACCTGTCTGGTAGAATCTTCGCGACTATGGCATCAGTGAGAAGCCCAACCTGTGCTTTTAGCGCACGCCAGCATGTGATATTCACCCAAAATCACTCTGGTCTTGTTTCTATATTCTGCGGCCTTTCTCTTCTTATCATACACTTCGTATACATTTTTTTTTTCTCTTTCGACCCTCAGCCATTTTCAAAGGAATGGCTGAAACCGCAACTCCGACATAATACACCTGAAAGTGAAAAGTACATAGGGATGAGCACGTACTTACGTAAACATATCACCAGAATGATTGACACTTAGGTGGACCAATAGTATAGACTACCCACCCGGAAAAAGAAAATCCTCCGCTATACCTTTAACTTAAAAAAGTAAGTAACCTGGGTTGCCTTAAAATTTTAAGTTGATTGAACTGGAAAAAGTGAGTTAATACAATGAAGTAGATTAATTTAACCATCAGAAACTCAAAATAATAAGTTATCTCAACTAAATAAATTATTATAATGTTGATTTGATGTTGTGATAACAAATCTTGAAAATATTTTTTACAGTGTACAATGTGATTTCCTGGATTTTTTGTCTCTCATTGTTAAAGTGTACCTATGATGAACATTACAGACTTCGCTCGTCATTCTAAGGAGGAGAACTTGCATAATCAGTGGCTGACTAAATAATTTGTGGCCCCAATGTAATAATCGGCAAGGCTCTTTCTTGAACGGTGGAGAGAACTCAAAGAATTGAACATTTTTAAATCAGACGCCGAGGTTGCATTGTTTCTACTGGACAGGTAAGTAGCTTCAAGTACTGACTTTTTTGTACGTGAACTGTGTGTGAAAATATAATTCTTTAAAAAATATGAGTGAAGCTCGACTAAACTTGGATAGCTCTAGCGAATATCAGATTGTAGGGATTTAGTATGTGAGTTGCTTCAACTGTAATTGTAGCCAAAACATTGTAGCCTATTATTGGCAATAACACTAGCCTTATAGACATTATGTACAGTAGCCCCACCCCTTTACAGTGTTGCGCTCGTTGTCTTTTGACTTCCGGTATGAATTTTATTATTCATAAAATTCATACCTTGACTTTATGGTATGAATGAACTGCTCATAAAAAAAATTCCCGGTCGACATTTGTTAAGACATCTGCTTTAAATGCTTATGATAAACAGTACAATGCTCATGACAACTTTTGTTAACAATAAGTAAATCCACTTCAGCAGCCAATTACTCCTCGACAGCGATGCCATAGAAATATACAGAGAGACCGCAAAACTGGAAGTTCAAAGACAATATTCTAAAGATGACGGCGCCCACGTTTCTCTGGTGCATAAGGTTTATACGTTCAGTAATAACTTTTGCTGAATAATAATAAGCTGTTATAAAATTATTCCAGATAGCTGTTGTTACCATGAGTTTTAGATCTCCTCAGAAGAGTTCCACACTGTGGAAGGCAAGGCTGAATGTGATGAGATATGTAGTTATCTCCCTGCAGAAACATCAATAGTTATCACTGAGGCCGATGTCATGGCAAGCCTTTGTAAATTAAGGCCTAATAAGACCACTGAGAAGCACCTGGCTGCAGCCTGCAGATCGGGGTGGGGCTACACCTGGGGCGGGGGTACACGTGTAGCCACGCCCACAATGCTTCCCATTGGTTAGGGGCAAAGTGATGACGTCGATCGAGGTGGGGCCGCGCCCGTAAACTCATGACGTCGCTTTCTAACTTGTTTTCATTTCCGCTGTTCTTCGCTGCATGGTGAGTACAGTCTACTCTTCTTTTTTTTCCCTCTGATTTTATTTACAATTTTTAATTCTGAAGTGGCGTTTAGTGTGATGATACAATGAAGTGGTATAACAATAAGATTGTGTAACTTTACTCACCATATCACACAAATAACTGGGGCAGCGTTTCCCAAAAGCATCGTAGGCCTGTGTGTGTGTGTGTGTGTGTGTGTGTGTGTGTGTGTGTGTGTGTGTGTGTGTGTGTGTGTGTGTGTGTGTGTGTGTGCGGGCGTATGTTAGTGTGGATTTGGTGGGATTAGGAGGATATTAGTGTTAAAAATGAACCAGAAGAAAAACATGATTTAACAGTTAAAAGTAACAATATACAAAGTTATATTGTAAGACTTTTTTTCTATAAATAAATTGATTAAATGTAAACTATTTTGTAATTAATAAGATTACATTTATTTAATTGAACATGTAAAAAATATGCTTATTCTTATGCTCTATTCTTCATTCTCTTTGCTTATCCTTGGCATTGTCATCCTTATTTATATTCCCTGGGTACCACTTTTGCTATTTTACTTTATATATATTTTGGTGTTTGCTGATAATTATTCTCTAACACATACTCTAGTCCTCCATCTCTCTCACCTATTTTTTGTTGTTGTTTACTTTATAAATCCAAGGTTTTAAGAGCCATTCCCCCTGCAAAAATGTACACAACTGTGTTAAGCAAGAGGGGGGTGTGAGCAGTAGTAGGTGCCCATTCTGTCAGTACACCAGCATGCCATATGGCCGATGTATTACCACATCAAAAATAATTTTCTATCCTATCCTAATCCATCTATTCATCTCTGTGTGCCTATCTATCTCTACCTATCTGTCATATCCATACATCTGTCTGTGCTTGATAAACTATATTGCCCTCAAAACTTTTAGGATAGGCTTGCTCAAGCCAAATTAAAGTTTTTATTTAGAGTTTATATTCTTCATAAACAATTAAGTCTCTTAGGTACTTAGGTACTAAGTATAAAAAAGAAATTCCTTGTATGACTCTGTACTGATAATGCCATTCTTCAAAATGATTCAATATTTTTTGTTTTGTATTTTATCTAAATTAGGTGTTGTGAACTGGAGTGCAAGAGTTCCAGGTGCCCTCGTTGACTGTGCTAGTTGCACTGTACTGAAACACACAAGGACTGCCCACCTGGGTGTGTATGTGATGGCAGAAGGGGAGTCCTGCATGCATTTTCTTCCGTGAAGGAGGTTGAAGGCTAGTTTTTTCAATGATGGAGGGGAATTTCAGGCTGAGTAGATTGTGTGAGAGTGTACGTGTGTGAGTGTACGCGTGTGTGTTTGTGTGTGTGTGTGTGTGTGTCTATGTGTGCATGTATTTGTGTGTAGGTGATTATCTGAACATCTCTTTACACAATTTTTCAAACTTGTTTTGAAATAAAAGTTATCACTGGTATGAGTTTGGTTTTTTTGAGTTTGCATGCATAATATGGTTTGCAGAGATTGACAATGTACTGTATGTAGTTATTTTAACTTCAAACTTTATTGGCATAAATGTTTTATAATAACATATAATGCACATAGAACTATTACAGAGGAATGCTTAAAATAAGAAATATATTTAGGTGCCATTAATGTTTACAGTTATTTTGTTACTTACATGGTGAAGTGCTACAGAATGTGAAAAACTACAAAGATATTACACAATACTCAGTAATTCCTTATACACTGAACTTGGATCAGGCATAGTTAAAACTATGGATATGTGCTCTACTCCTTTTTGCTGCTTTCATTATTACTTTAGAGATTTTTAATACTTAATCATTTTATTAAAAGTATTATTTCAAATTTGCACATGCGTTTTGAAGCATCGACATCATTAGCCTACTGTACCACAACTAAAATACGATGCATGTGCTTTCAGCGTGGTATATATATAGCACAAAAAAACTTATATATCACCTTTATATATATATATATATATATATATACAGGCTATATATATATATATATATATATATACATACATACAGAGAGGGGCTTCTACATGAACCACAGGGATTTGTAATGGGCTAAAATGCAAATTCTCTCTTGAAGACAGTAAATAGATCCTGTGTTTTAAACATTTACATTTGTGGATGAAAAATGTACCCAAGATAATTAAAGTGTTTAAAATCATTTCTTAGTTTTTGTCTTTCATTATAATTCCTAATGTTGTTATCTCTAGTGAAACTGGAGAGAGATAAGGCTCAAGCCAATAATATATGTCACACCAGAATGTGTTGCTGTAAGAGCAGGAGAAAAACAAATGATCCGTGGTCTCTAAGTTAATATACAGTTAGCTCTAAGTTAAATCTACGTGAGAGGTTTGAGCGCGATTTAGCGCGTGAGTTTTTCAACCCCATTTCCTGTTTACCGTGCATGGCGTCGACGTCATTGCTGTACCACTAACCAATGAGAAGCGTTTTGGGCGGGACTACACATGCAGCCCCGCCCTACTGCGGCCCCGCCTCGATCGACGTCATCACTTTGTCACTAACCAATGAGAATTGTTATGGGCGGAGCTGCACGTGTAGCCCCGCCCCAGGTGTAGCCCCACCCCGATCTGCAGGCTGCAGACAGGTGTACTTGGGACCACTGGCCCAGATGGTTTAAAAGCATGCCTTTAGACGGGTGGGACATTCCACATACTGCTGGAGAGTAGGCAAATATTCCAATAAATCACATGAATTAAAATCCCCAAAAATTAAAACAGGTTGGTCTGCAGAACGAGTGAGAGCATCATTATAGCTTTTCGCTATTCTCACCCCTGCTGCCGTGAAATTAGGCCCAGGTACATAGGTGAATATGACCGTAATCTGGCCAAATTCCTGCGGGAGATAAAATGGTCTAAAAGAAATCCTTAAAATCTCAAAGTCCGGCATTTCAAGAATATCAGTCTTGTTTCCACAATTATGAAAATCTGACCTTTTTGCCAATTCCCCTCTGTTCTCTTCTGACATCTGGACTGGCAGTGAGTGACTTAAAAACTTGACTTGAATTTCACAAATACTTCTACCCAGCCAACATGTATATGTGGGCCTCACATGGTTTATGCTTGGGCTACGTGGGTACCAAGTGGGTATGGTCCCAAAATGGGCATCTTTTCTGGGGCCCACTTGGGTCAGCTACGTCGGTCCCACATGGGCAAAAATAGGTGGGCTCCCTATGTGGGTCCTAGTTGGGTCACTAATGGGAAATGAGGGCATGGGCTCAAAATGGGGAACACAAATGGGGCCCATTTGGGTTTATCAAATGGATGAGACATTGGCAAATACAACCAGTCCCATATAGGCTGCCTGCGTGGGCCCAAGGTAGTACCCACATAGATAATCTCTATATGGGTTATGAATGGGAAAAATATATGGGGTCCACTTTCATAACCCATATGGGTCAGACATGGGCAAACACAATCAGTCCTATATAGGCTGCCTACATGAGCCCAATGTGGCACCCACGTTGGTAATCTCTATATGGGTTTTGAATGGGGCAATACATATGGGGCCCACATGGCCAAACTATATCGGACAGACATGTGCAAACACAATCAATCCCATATAAGCAACCTATATAGGCCCAAGATAGTTCCCTCATAGGTAATCTCTATATGGGTTCTGAATGGGAAAAACATATGGGGCCCACTTTGATAAACCGCATGGGTCAGACATGGGCAAACACAAACAGTCCCATTTAGGCTGCCTACATGGGCCCAAGGTAGTTCCCTCATAGGTAATCTCTATATGGGTTCTGAATGGGAAAAACATATGGGGCCCACTTTGATAAACCGCATGGGTCAGACATGGGCAAACACAAACAGTCCCATTTAGGCTGCCTACATGGGCCCAAGGTAGTTCCCTCATAGGTAATCTCTATATGGGTTCTGAATGGGAAAAACATATGGGGCCCACTTTGATAAACCGCATGGGTCAGACATGGGCAAACACAAACAGTCCCATTTAGGCTGCCTACATGGGCCCAAGGTAGTTCCCTCATAGGTAATCTCTATATGGGTTCTGAATGGGAAAAACATATGGGGCCCACTTTGATAAACCGCATGGGTCAGACATGGGCAAACACAAACAGTCCCATATAGGCTGCCTACATGGGCCCAAGGTAGTTCCCTCATAGGTAATCTCTATATGGGTTCTGAATGTGAAAAATATATGGGGCCCATTTTGATAAACCACATGGGTCAGATATGGGCAAACACAAGCAGTCCCATATAGGCTGCCTACATGGGCCCAAGGTAGTTCCCTCATAGGTAATCTCTATATGGGTTCTGAATGTGAAAAATATATGGGGCCCATTTTGATAAACCGCATGGGTCAGATATGGGCAAACACAAGCAGTCCCATATAGGCTGCCTACATGGGCCCAAGGTAGTTCCCTCATAAGTAATCTCTATATGGGTTCTGAATGTGAAAAATATATGGGGCCCATTTTGATAAACCGCATGGGTCAGATATGGGCAAACACAAACAGTCCCATATAGGCTGCCTACATGGGCCCACAAGGTAGTTCCCTCATAAGTAATCTCTATATGGGTTCTGAATGTGAAAAATATATGGGGCCCATTTTGATAAACCGCATAGGTCAGACATGGGCAAACACAAGCAGTCCCATTTAGGCTGCCTACATGGGCCCAAGGTAGTTCCCTCATAGGTAATCTCTATATGGGTTGTGAATGGGAAAAACATATGGGGCCCACTTTGATAAACCGCATGGGTCAGATATGGGCAAACACAAACAGTCCCATTTAGGCTGCCTACATGGGCCCAAGGTAGTTCCCTCATAGGTAATCTCTATATGGGTTCTGAATGGGAAACACATATGGGGCCCACTTTGATAAACCGCATGGGTCAGATATGGGCAAACACAAACAGTCCCATTTAGGCTGCCTACATGGGCCCAAAGTAGTTTCCACATAAGTAATCTCTATATGGGTTCTGAAGGTGAAAAATATATGGGGCCCATTTTGATAAACCGCATGGGTCAGATATGGGCAAACACAAGCAGTCCCATATAGGCTGCCTACATGGGCTCAAGGTAGTTCCCTCGTAAGTAATCTCTATATGGGTTCTGAATGTGAAAAATATATGGGGCCCATTTTGATAAACCGCATGGGTCAGATATGGGCAAACACAAGCAGTCCCATTTAGGCTGCCTACATGGGCCCAAGGTAGTTCCCTCATAGGTAATCTCTATATGGGTTCTGAATGTGAAAAATATATGGGGCCCATTTTGATAAACCGCATGGGTCAGACATGGGCAAACACAAACAGTCCCATATAGGCTGCCTACATGGGCCCACAAGGTAGTTCCCTCATAAGTAATCTCTATATGGGTTCTGAATGTGAAAAATATATGGGGCCCATTTTGATAAACCGCATGGGTCAGACATGGGCAAACACAAGCAGTCCCATTTAGGCTGCCTACATGGGCCCAAGGTAGTTCCCTCATAGGTAATCTCTATATGGGTTCTGAATGGGAAAAACATATGGGGCCCACTTTGATAAACCGCATGGGTCAGATATGGGCAAACACAAACAGTCCCATTTAGGCTGCCTACATGGGCCCAAGGTAGTTCCCTCATAGGCAATCTCTATATGGGTTCTGAATGGGAAAAACATATGGGGCCCACTTTGATAAACCGCATGGGTCAGATATGGGCAAACACAAACAGTCCCATTTAGGCTGCCTACATGGGCCCAAAGTAGTTTCCACATAAGTAATCTCTATATGGGTTCTGAATGTGAAAAATATATGGGGCCCATTTTGATAAACCGCATGGGTCAGATATGGGCAAACACAAGCAGTCCCATATAGGCTGCCTACATGGGCTCAAGGTAGTTCCCTCGTAAGTAATCTCTATATGGGTTCTGAATGTGAAAAATATATGGGGCCCATTTTGATAAACCGCATGGGTCAGATATGGGCAAACACAAGCAGTCCCATTTAGGCTGCCTACATGGGCCCAAGGTAGTTCCCTCATAGGTAATCTCTATATGGGTTCTGAATGTGAAAAATATATGGGGCCCATTTTGATAAACCGCATGGGTCAGACATGGGCAAACACAAACAGTCCCATATAGGCTGCCTACATGGGCCCACAAGGTAGTTCCCTCATAAGTAATCTCTATATGGGTTCTGAATGTGAAAAACATATGGGGCCCATTTTGATAAACCGCATGGGTCAGATATGGGCAAACACAAGCAGTCCCATTTAGGCTGCCTACATGGGCCCAAGGTAGTTCCCTCATAGGTAATCTCTATATGGGTTCTGAATGGGAAAAACATATGGGGCCCACTTTGATAAACCGCATGGGTCAGATATGGGCAAACACAAACAGTCCCATTTAGGCTGCCTACATGGGCCCAAAGTAGTTTCCACATAAGTAATCTCTATATGGGTTCTGAATGTGAAAAATATATGGGGCCCATTTTGATAAACCGCATGGGTCAGATATGGGCAAACACAAGCAGTCCCATATAGGCTGCCTACATGGGCTCAAGGTAGTTCCCACGTAAGTAATCTCTATATGGGTTCTGAATGTGAAAAATATATGGGGCCCATTTTGATAAACCGCATGGGTCAGATATGGGCAAACACAAGCAGTCCCATTTAGGCTGCCTACATGGGCCCAAGGTAGTTCCCTCATAGGTAATCTCTATATGGGTTCTGAATGTGAAAAATATATGGGGCCCATTTTGATAAACCGCATGGGTCAGACATGGGCAAACACAAACAGTCCCATATAGGCTGCCTACATGGGCCCACAGGTAGTTCCCTCATAAGTAATCTCTATATGGGTTCTGAATGTGAAAAATATATGGGGCCCATTTTGATAAACCGCATGGGTCAGACATGGGCAAACACAAGCAGTCCCATTTAGGCTGCCTACATGGGCCCAAGGTATTTCCCTCATAGGTAATCTCTATATGGGTTCTGAATGGGAAAAACATATGGGGCCCACTTTGATAAACCGCATGGGTCAGATATGGGCAAACACAAACAGTCCCATTTAGGCTGCCTACATGGGCCCAAGGTAGTTCCCTCATAGGTAATCTCTATATGGGTTCTGAATGGGAAAAACATATGGGGCCCACTTTGATAAACCGCATGGGTCAGATATGGGCAAACACAAACAGTCCCATTTAGGCTGCCTACATGGGCCCAAGGTAGTTCCCTCATAGGTAATCTCTATATGGGTTCTGAATGGGAAAAACATATGGGGCCCATTTTGATAAACCGCATGGGTCAGATATGGGCAAACACAAGCAGTCCCATATAGGCTGCCTACATGGGCCCAAGGTAGTTCCCTCATAGGTAATCTCTATATGGGTTCTGAATGTGAAAAATATATGGGGCCCATTTTGATAAACCGCATGGGTCAGACATGGGCAAACACAAACAGTCCCATATAGGCTGCCTACATGGGCCCACAAGGTAGTTCCCTCATAAGTAATCTCTATATGGGTTCTGAATGTGAAAAATATATGGGGCCCATTTTGATAAACCGCATGGGTCAGACATGGGCAAACACAAGCAGTCCCATTTAGGCTGCCTACATGGGCCCAAGGTAGTTCCCTCATAGGTAATCTCTATATGGGTTCTGAATGGGAAAAACATATGGGGCCCACTTTGATAAACCGCATGGGTCAGATATGGGCAAACACAAACAGTCCCATTTAGGCTGCCTACATGGGCCCAAAGTAGTTTCCACATAAGTAATCTCTATATGGGTTCTGAATGTGAAAAATATATGGGGCCCATTTTGATAAACCGCATGGGTCAGACATGGGCAAACACAAACAGTCCCATATAGGCTGCCTACATGGGCCCAAAGTAGTTTCCACATAAGTAATCTCTATATGGATCCTTAATGCGGAAATATATACAAGTATAATTGTGAATATAATGAACTATGGAATAAATATAAATTGTGCATCTGTAAATGACTTCATAAACTATACACTTGTAAAAAAACATATCTGTGCAATCATTAAAACATTTATATACAGTATATTTATGATTTACAGTATAATCCTTGTTAAAATACCACTAACAGTTGACCATATTTAGTAGTGAGGAAATTTCACAAATGGACTTATTCCACAGGTGAAAACCTATCATGGTACCACACTTGAATTCACTGAGCTCCTGAAAGCAACCTATGTTTTTACACATGTTTGTAGAAGCACCTGCATACCTAGGTGCTTGATTTTATACAACTGTGGCCATGGAAGTGATTGAAACACCCCCATTCAATAACTTGGATGGGTGTCCCAATACTGTTGGCAATAGTATTGGTATGTGGATACAGTATAGGCCACGGCTCTTCAAATCCAGTCCTGGAGTGTTGGCGTTCAGCAGATATTAGTTCCAACCCTAATCATTGACACTAAATATTCAAAGTGTCAACTTTTAGTGGTTTAATTTTGTTACTGCAAACTTCTGAGTTACTGCAATATGCTTATCTCAATATAGTTATACAAATGGTTCAAAATATCCCGAAAATGGTCACTGTACAATATGAAGAACGGGTTACAGAAGCTACTTATCTATCAAAATATTCTAATGACTTGAGATGGCTAGAATAAATCAAACCCCTAGCATCAGCCAAATGCCCTTATTCAATGGAAATACTCAAGAGTTTTCTGGTCAGTCAGTTAGTGACAATGTAATTCTAGAGATTTTAAATATTGGGGTTAGGGTTTTGATTATTGAAAGAGACTCAGTCCAGATGATGAAATAGCCCAAGTAAAAAAAGTTAGAATGCAACATGCAGTGTTTGAAGGGAAAATCAAAACTAAATTCAAAAATCACATTTGCAGCGGGAGTACAGAATGCACACAATGTACACAAATGTAACATTTTAATGCTAAACAGTTGAATTTTTTTTATCTGTTTGTTGAATCATGTCATGTCTTCAAGAAATCCATAACATTTAAATTATTATTATTTCTAATTATTAATTTCTAATTATTATTGTAGCATTTTATGATATTTTGATCAAAACACCACTTCAAAAATATAAATTTGTGTTGAAATAGAATCAGTATATTATTAACAATAATAAAAATAATGGATATAATTTCAATCTCAACAAGTGCAGAATAAACTTTTTTTGCTTTGTGCGATTTTGTTTGGGGTTTACAATTTTGTGTGTGTGCCTAAAGTTTAGCTTGCAGGATTACATTTTTATTCACACACTTTCATAAAAACAGTAATCAAATAATATAGCCTACAAATTAAATTAAACACGGATTTCTTAAAAAAAAAAAAAAATCATTACCACTTTTTTTTTTTTTTAATCATTACCACTGAAACAATAGAGTGCCGAAGTGATGACGTCACTTTGTAGGACAACCCGGAAGCTAGCGGCGCATGGGTTCCCTCGGTAAAAAAGCAATGCATTTTCCCCATAGACTTTTGGAAAATCGCAAAAAATAAGATCTGTGTTTAACAGAGGGTTGTGACCCTTACACGTTTTGTCTAGCAAGTTAATCCAAAATGTATATACATTTTGAAGCATATATAAAGATTTTAAAAAACACAATCAGACACAATAAAGTTTAAAAAAAAAAACACAAGCAGGTTATAATTGTGTGTTCTATGTCATAGATCAAAACGTGAAAATATTTAGAGGCTCTCTGTTCACCAGAGACCTTATTTCAGGAGATTTAGCAAAAACCCATTCAAAAAACCCATAGGCTTTAGAGCGAGGGAACTGTAATGCTAAAATGCAAATTCACTTCTGCGTTTTGGCCTACAGAGTGACGTCGTAACTTCGGTTGTTTCACCTTCTTTGATCATGATTGGTTAATCTGACTGTCATCTATGTAACTGGCCAATGACAACTGTGCGCGCCTTTTTACTGGTCAAGTTTGAAAAATCAAATACATTTGAGTTGATGACGACGGCTGCTCAGCAAGATTACTCGGTCTTTCAATTATTATTTTGAACTAATTTGCGATGTGATGTGACATGTAAACGAAGGAGAACAGAAGATGTGAACACAGAAGACGCTCAGACTGGATGCGTGAGATCCTGCAATATTGGCGATCAGGTAAGAGAACATTTTTCTGTCTCCACTATCATTTTAGAAAAACTGAGATCCACTAATATAAACGTTTAGGTATTACATTCAAATAAGTGGATGAGAGTGTTAATATAGTTCATGGTTGAATATATAATGCAGATAAACAAAACGTATGTGAATGGAGTTCATTAACTACCCAGAAATGTTCTGTGTAACTTAACGTTAACAGGGTTCTCAAGTTTGAGCAAAAGCTTGGAGTGAGATCACACGCGGTTAGGGGAGGAGCCATAATGAAGCCCCGCCCACCCATCCCCGCCCACAATTTTACCCATTGTTCATAATTAACCAGAACAAATTAAAATTATAACAATTAGTAAATCTGATAAATGACAGAGCAATTCATCACATCAAATACTCTTTAATGCAGTATTACAAATATAGCTAACCAAAAATATAACAAATTTCTCCAAACAGTTTCAAACAAATCTTTAAAAATTGCATTTTGATTTTTGAATGCGTCTTCTATCTAGACGAATGATTTATGTGTTGGTGGGACATTGAGAACAAATGGACAGATTAGAGTGCACCACCTCTTCCACTGTCTCCTCCTCTAATCTGGCAACCTTTTTAGGGGGCTTACCCTTTGGTGCCCAAAAATGACAAATATCTTTCTGCTTTTTTCCTGACATCTTTTGAAAATACAAATGCAACATTATGACAATGATTAAATATTACCCCAGAGCAATCTGCTGTAATACATCCTTAATGTAACTAGAAAGACTATTAATATTACAGTATAATATAATTTAAATAAAATCAGTAAATCTTCATTCCTTTCCATACCCACTAACATTTCTCTTAGTTTCAGATAACGTAAGATAGCCCAAACTGAGCCTGGTTGGTTGCAAAGTAGTTGTAGAGTTTTTGACTGCATCAATAATAATGTACGATGGGCTACATATTAAATGTTCTAGCCCAAAAATGTTAGACGAGCTTCTTCCAACTTACCTTCTTCTCCATCACGACACATGTGTTCGCGCGATGTGTGTTGTTACCTAGTAACGAACGTACGGTGGCGAGGATGTTCCGTCCATTTCCGTGTGTTCGCGCTACTGAATGACATGTCATGTAGATCAGTGGTGCACGCAGCGCGCATATATGTTTGCCTAGTAACGAACGCAATCTGGCGGAATACGCGCTGGCGCAGGAAACTTCACTTTGTTTGCCTGCGCTCGTATACAACGTTAGAAAAGCTTTCAGCCAGACAACTTGGTTGGCAATGCCTTTTCAGCGTGAGAAATACACAGTGTGGCGTGTGAGCGTGTGAACCGGTCGAAATGAGTGTGTCTCACGGCCAATGCG
>NW_024121452.1:34271-46927 GCF_016745375.1 Pimephales promelas
AGTTAGCTCTAAGTTAAATCTACATGAGAGGTTTGAGCGCGATTTAGCACGTGACGTCATTGCTGCCTCGATCGACGTCATCACTTTGTCACTAACCAATGAGAATTGTTATGGGCGGGGCTGCACGTGTAGCCCCGCCCCAGGGGTAGCCCCACCCCGGTCTGCAGGCTGCAGCCAGGGATACTTGCCTGAGTCTGCGCGTCAGGGACGGAAGTGCTAAATATTCGCCAAAAACGGGCTTCAATCGTCTCGACGTGATAGTATGTCCCAAAGCTTGCCTACTCTTTTGCTACACACTCAAAAGTATGTACTTTTTCTTCACAAAAAGAGTACATACTTTTAGGGCGTCATATAAGCAGGGTTCGAATTACAAAGTGGCTTTCGGGGAAGCCCTATTTTCCGATCCTCCCTGACTGACTTTAACGCTTTTTGGTGCATGTTCGGGCATTTGAATAGTGTGATGCAAAACAGGTTCGTTGTGTGTGGGTGATGGAAGGAGACACAGGGTCGGCAAATGCTGGAACTCGTGCACTTTTATTTACAAGGCTTTTTACAGCGCCTTGTCTCGCTCAAATAACATTAACTAAAAATATCAAAAAGGCAACAGAAACAGATGAGGATTAATAGGTTACTCTTTCCGCTGGACACAGCTTTCTGGATCCACACATAGTAATCCTCTTTCCGCTGAAAACAGCTTCACTGTGTGGATAGGCTACAGTTTATGGACCCACTCTTTCCACTGGATACAGCTTTCAGAAGTCACTTTTTCTCAGGATACGTGCACGAGCTCCCAGTCTCTCTCTCTCACACTAATATCAGCATGGCCCGCTTATATGCGGTCTCCTCACGCCAAGACTGAAATTTTACTGAAATCACAGACAGGTGTTTGTCATTTGAACTTGACTCACTTGTTCAACGCTCGGCTCCGTCCGCTCCCCACTCTCCCGCTACAGACATCGCTGAACCACGCCCATAGCATTTATTAGTGGAGACAGATGTTCGGAAATAGAATTGAGCGAATAAACACTGACACATTTTTAATATCATAATTTATTTCAGGAACCTTAATGTACATAAAATCAAAATATATGCGACACAAAAAAGGGACAGTGTTAGAGCTCCCCCTAAATGTCTCAAAGTAGGCTTTCAGTGGAGCCCAGGTCCTTTTCAGGGGAGCCGAGCTCCCCTTAGCTCCCCCGTAATTCGAACACTGGCATAAATGCTACGTGGGATCTCAATATCTCAGCTCTGGAAGGGTCTAGTGTTACCCCTTTCGTTTTTTTTTTTGGTGCGAAAAAAAAGTTTCTCCAATCTTCTTGAAACTCTGGATTCTGATAGAGGGCCATGAGACTTAGACCTAAGTGCAAAAATGGAGGCTCTAGACCCTTCCAGAGCTGAGATATCGAAACTCAAAATTTCGACCAGAAAAAAAAAACGACAGTGTTACCCCTTACGTTTTTTTATTTTTGGGCGAAAAATCAAGTTTCTCCAATCTTCTCAAAACTCTGGATTATGATAGAGGGCCACGAGACTTTGAACCGAGCGCAAAAATGGAGGCTCTAGACCCTTCCAGAGCTGAGATATCGAAACTCAAAATTTCGACCCGAAAAAAAAAACGACAGTGTTACCCCTTACGTTTTTTTTCGTTTTCGGGCGAAAAATCAAGTTTCTCCAATCTTCTCAAAACTCTGGATTATGATAGAGGGCCGCGAGACTTTGACCTGAGCGCAAAAATGGAGGCTCTAGACCCTTCCAGAGCTGAGATATCGAAACTCAAAATTTCGACCCGAAAAAAAAACGACAGTGTTACCCCTTACGTTTTTTTTCGTTTTCGGGCGAAAAATCAAGTTTCTCCAATCTTCTCAAAACTCTGGATTATGATAGAGGGCCGCGAGACTTTGACCCGAGCGCAAAAATGGAGGCTCTAGACCCTTCCAGAGCTGAGATATCGAAACTCAAAATTTCGACCCGAAAAAAAAAACGACAGTGTTACCCCTTACGTTTTTTTTCGTTTTCGGGCGAAAAATCAAGTTTCTCCAATCTTCTCAAAACTCTGGATTATGATAGAGGGCCGCGAGACTTTGACCCGAGCGCAAAAATGGAGGCTCTAGACCCTTCCAGAGCTGAGATATCGAAACTCAAAATTTCGACCCGAAAAAAAAACGACAGTGTTACCCCTTACGTTTTTTTTCGTTTTCGGGCGAAAAATCAAGTTTCTCCAATCTTCTCAAAACTCTGGATTATGATAGAGGGCCGCGAGACTTTGACCCGAGCGCAAAAATGGAGGCTCTAGACCCTTCCAGAGCTGAGATATCGAAACTCAAAATTTCGACCAAAAAAAAAACGACAGTGTTACCCCTTACGTTTTTTTTCGTTTTCGGGCGAAAAATCAAGTTTCTCCAATCTTCTCAAAACTCTGGATTATGATAGAGGGCCGCGAGACTTTGACCTGAGCGCAAAAATGGAGGCTCTAGACCCTTCCAGAGCTGAGATATCGAAACTCAAAATTTCGACCCGAAAAAAAAACGACAGTGTTACCCCTTACGTTTTTTTTCGTTTTCGGGCGAAAAATCAAGTTTCTCCAATCTTCTCAAAACTCTGGATTATGATAGAGGGCCGCGAGACTTTGACCTGAGCGCAAAAATGGAGGCTCTAGACCCTTCCAGAGCTGAGATATCGAAACTCAAAATTTCGACCCGAAAAAAAAACGACAGTGTTACCCCTTACGTTTTTTTTCGTTTTCGGGCGAAAAATCAAGTTTCTCCAATCTTCTCAAAACTCTGGATTATGATAGAGGGCCGCGAGACTTTGACCTGAGCGCAAAAATGGAGGCTCTAGACCCTTCCAGAGCTGAGATATCGAAACTCAAAATTTCGACCCGAAAAAAAAACGACAGTGTTACCCCTTACGTTTTTTTTCGTTTTCGGGCGAAAAATCAAGTTTCTCCAATCTTCTCAAAACTCTGGATTATGATAGAGGGCCGCGAGACTTTGACCTGAGCGCAAAAATGGAGGCTCTAGACCCTTCCAGAGCTGAGATATCGAAACTCAAAATTTCGACCCGAAAAAAAAACGACAGTGTTACCCCTTACGTTTTTTTTCGTTTTCGGGCGAAAAATCAAGTTTCTCCAATCTTCTCAAAACTCTGGATTATGATAGAGGGCCGCGAGACTTTGACCTGAGCGCAAAAATGGAGGCTCTAGACCCTTCCAGAGCTGAGATATCGAAACTCAAAATTTCGACCCGAAAAAAAAACGACAGTGTTACCCCTTACGTTTTTTTTCGTTTTCGGGCGAAAAATCAAGTTTCTCCAATCTTCTCAAAACTCTGGATTATGATAGAGGGCCGCGAGACTTTGACCTGAGCGCAAAAATGGAGGCTCTAGACCCTTCCAGAGCTGAGATATCGAAACTCAAAATTTCGACCCGAAAAAAAAAACGACAGTGTTACCCCTTACGTTTTTTTTCGTTTTCGGGCGAAAAATCAAGTTTCTCCAATCTTCTCAAAACTCTGGATTATGATAGAGGGCCGCGAGACTTTGACCTGAGCGCAAAAATGGAGGCTCTAGACCCTTCCAGAGCTGAGATATCGAAACTCAAAATTTCGACCCGAAAAAAAAACGACAGTGTTACCCCTTACGTTTTTTTTCGTTTTCGGGCGAAAAATCAAGTTTCTCCAATCTTCTCAAAACTCTGGATTATGATAGAGGGCCGCGAGACTTTGACCTGAGCGCAAAAATGGAGGCTCTAGACCCTTCCAGAGCTGAGATATCGAAACTCAAAATTTCGACCCGAAAAAAAAACGACAGTGTTACCCCTTACGTTTTTTTCGTTTTCGGGCGAAAAATCAAGTTTCTCCAATCTTCTCAAAACTCTGGATTATGATAGAGGGCCGCGAGACTTTGACCTGAGCGCAAAAATGGAGGCTCTAGACCCTTCCAGAGCTGAGATATCGAAACTCAAAATTTCGACCCGAAAAAAAAACGACAGTGTTACCCCTTACGTTTTTTTTCGTTTTCGGGCGAAAAATCAAGTTTCTCCAATCTTCTCAAAACTCTGGATTATGATAGAGGGCCGCGAGACTTTGACCTGAGCGCAAAAATGGAGGCTCTAGACCCTTCCAGAGCTGAGATATCGAAACTCAAAATTTCGACCCGAAAAAAAAACGACAGTGTTACCCCTTACGTTTTTTTCGTTTTCGGGCGAAAAATCAAGTTTCTCCAATCTTCTCAAAACTCTGGATTATGATAGAGGGCCGCGAGACTTTGACCTGAGCGCAAAAATGGAGGCTCTAGACCCTTCCAGAGCTGAGATATCGAAACTCAAAATTTCGACCCGAAAAAAAAACGACAGTGTTACCCCTTACGTTTTTTTTCGTTTTCGGGCGAAAAATCAAGTTTCTCCAATCTTCTCAAAACTCTGGATTATGATAGAGGGCCGCGAGACTTTGACCTGAGCGCAAAAATGGAGGCTCTAGACCCTTCCAGAGCTGAGATATCGAAACTCAAAATTTCGACCCGAAAAAAAAACGACAGTGTTACCCCTTACGTTTTTTTTCGTTTTCGGGCGAAAAATCAAGTTTCTCCAATCTTCTCAAAACTCTGGATTATGATAGAGGGCCGCGAGACTTTGACCTGAGCGCAAAAATGGAGGCTCTAGACCCTTCCAGAGCTGAGATATCGAAACTCAAAATTTCGACCCGAAAAAAAAACGACAGTGTTACCCCTTACGTTTTTTTTCGTTTTCGGGCGAAAAATCAAGTTTCTCCAATCTTCTCAAAACTCTGGATTATGATAGAGGGCCGCGAGACTTTGACCTGAGCGCAAAAATGGAGGCTCTAGACCCTTCCAGAGCTGAGATATCGAAACTCAAAATTTCGACCCGAAAAAAAAACGACAGTGTTACCCCTTACGTTTTTTTTCGTTTTCGGGCGAAAAATCAAGTTTCTCCAATCTTCTCAAAACTCTGGATTATGATAGAGGGCCGCGAGACTTTGACCTGAGCGCAAAAATGGAGGCTCTAGACCCTTCCAGAGCTGAGATATCGAAACTCAAAATTTCGACCCGAAAAAAAAACGACAGTGTTACCCCTTACGTTTTTTTTCGTTTTCGGGCGAAAAATCAAGTTTCTCCAATCTTCTCAAAACTCTGGATTATGATAGAGGGCCGCGAGACTTTGACCTGAGCGCAAAAATGGAGGCTCTAGACCCTTCCAGAGCTGAGATATCGAAACTCAAAATTTCGACCCGAAAAAAAAACGACAGTGTTACCCCTTACGTTTTTTTTCGTTTTCGGGCGAAAAATCAAGTTTCTCCAATCTTCTCAAAACTCTGGATTATGATAGAGGGCCGCGAGACTTTGACCTGAGCGCAAAAATGGAGGCTCTAGACCCTTCCAGAGCTGAGATATCGAAACTCAAAATTTCGACCCGAAAAAAAAACGACAGTGTTACCCCTTACGTTTTTTTTCGTTTTCGGGCGAAAAATCAAGTTTCTCCAATCTTCTCAAAACTCTGGATTATGATAGAGGGCCGCGAGACTTTGACCTGAGCGCAAAAATGGAGGCTCTAGACCCTTCCAGAGCTGAGATATCGAAACTCAAAATTTCGACCCGAAAAAAAAACGACAGTGTTACCCCTTACGTTTTTTTTCGTTTTCGGGCGAAAAATCAAGTTTCTCCAATCTTCTCAAAACTCTGGATTATGATAGAGGGCCGCGAGACTTTGACCTGAGCGCAAAAATGGAGGCTCTAGACCCTTCCAGAGCTGAGATATCGAAACTCAAAATTTCGACCCGAAAAAAAAACGACAGTGTTACCCCTTACGTTTTTTTCGTTTTCGGGCGAAAAATCAAGTTTCTCCAATCTTCTCAAAACTCTGGATTATGATAGAGGGCCGCGAGACTTTGACCTGAGCGCAAAAATGGAGGCTCTAGACCCTTCCAGAGCTGAGATATCGAAACTCAAAATTTCGACCCGAAAAAAAAACGACAGTGTTACCCCTTACGTTTTTTTTCGTTTTCGGGCGAAAAATCAAGTTTCTCCAATCTTCTCAAAACTCTGGATTATGATAGAGGGCCGCGAGACTTTGACCTGAGCGCAAAAATGGAGGCTCTAGACCCTTCCAGAGCTGAGATATCGAAACTCAAAATTTCGACCCGAAAAAAAAACGACAGTGTTACCCCTTACGTTTTTTTTCGTTTTCGGGCGAAAAATCAAGTTTCTCCAATCTTCTCAAAACTCTGGATTATGATAGAGGGCCGCGAGACTTTGACCTGAGCGCAAAAATGGAGGCTCTAGACCCTTCCAGAGCTGAGATATCGAAACTCAAAATTTCGACCCGAAAAAAAAACGACAGTGTTACCCCTTACGTTTTTTTTCGTTTTCGGGCGAAAAATCAAGTTTCTCCAATCTTCTCAAAACTCTGGATTATGATAGAGGGCCGCGAGACTTTGACCTGAGCGCAAAAATGGAGGCTCTAGACCCTTCCAGAGCTGAGATATCGAAACTCAAAATTTCGACCCGAAAAAAAAACGACAGTGTTACCCCTTACGTTTTTTTTCGTTTTCGGGCGAAAAATCAAGTTTCTCCAATCTTCTCAAAACTCTGGATTATGATAGAGGGCCGCGAGACTTTGACCTGAGCGCAAAAATGGAGGCTCTAGACCCTTCCAGAGCTGAGATATCGAAACTCAAAATTTCGACCCGAAAAAAAAACGACAGTGTTACCCCTTACGTTTTTTTTCGTTTTCGGGCGAAAAATCAAGTTTCTCCAATCTTCTCAAAACTCTGGATTATGATAGAGGGCCGCGAGACTTTGACCTGAGCGCAAAAATGGAGGCTCTAGACCCTTCCAGAGCTGAGATATCGAAACTCAAAATTTCGACCCGAAAAAAAAACGACAGTGTTACCCCTTACGTTTTTTTTCGTTTTCGGGCGAAAAATCAAGTTTCTCCAATCTTCTCAAAACTCTGGATTATGATAGAGGGCCGCGAGACTTTGACCTGAGCGCAAAAATGGAGGCTCTAGACCCTTCCAGAGCTGAGATATCGAAACTCAAAATTTCGACCCGAAAAAAAAACGACAGTGTTACCCCTTACGTTTTTTTTCGTTTTCGGGCGAAAAATCAAGTTTCTCCAATCTTCTCAAAACTCTGGATTATGATAGAGGGCCGCGAGACTTTGACCTGAGCGCAAAAATGGAGGCTCTAGACCCTTCCAGAGCTGAGATATCGAAACTCAAAATTTCGACCCGAAAAAAAAACGACAGTGTTACCCCTTACGTTTTTTTTCGTTTTCGGGCGAAAAATCAAGTTTCTCCAATCTTCTCAAAACTCTGGATTATGATAGAGGGCCGCGAGACTTTGACCTGAGCGCAAAAATGGAGGCTCTAGACCCTTCCAGAGCTGAGATATCGAAACTCAAAATTTCGACCCGAAAAAAAAACGACAGTGTTACCCCTTACGTTTTTTTTCGTTTTCGGGCGAAAAATCAAGTTTCTCCAATCTTCTCAAAACTCTGGATTATGATAGAGGGCCGCGAGACTTTGACCTGAGCGCAAAAATGGAGGCTCTAGACCCTTCCAGAGCTGAGATATCGAAACTCAAAATTTCGACCCGAAAAAAAAACGACAGTGTTACCCCTTACGTTTTTTTCGTTTTCGGGCGAAAAATCAAGTTTCTCCAATCTTCTCAAAACTCTGGATTATGATAGAGGGCCGCGAGACTTTGACCTGAGCGCAAAAATGGAGGCTCTAGACCCTTCCAGAGCTGAGATATCGAAACTCAAAATTTCGACCCGAAAAAAAAACGACAGTGTTACCCCTTACGTTTTTTTTCGTTTTCGGGCGAAAAATCAAGTTTCTCCAATCTTCTCAAAACTCTGGATTATGATAGAGGGCCGCGAGACTTTGACCTGAGCGCAAAAATGGAGGCTCTAGACCCTTCCAGAGCTGAGATATCGAAACTCAAAATTTCGACCCGAAAAAAAAACGACAGTGTTACCCCTTACGTTTTTTTTCGTTTTCGGGCGAAAAATCAAGTTTCTCCAATCTTCTCAAAACTCTGGATTATGATAGAGGGCCGCGAGACTTTGACCTGAGCGCAAAAATGGAGGCTCTAGACCCTTCCAGAGCTGAGATATCGAAACTCAAAATTTCGACCCGAAAAAAAAACGACAGTGTTACCCCTTACGTTTTTTTTCGTTTTCGGGCGAAAAATCAAGTTTCTCCAATCTTCTCAAAACTCTGGATTATGATAGAGGGCCGCGAGACTTTGACCTGAGCGCAAAAATGGAGGCTCTAGACCCTTCCAGAGCTGAGATATCGAAACTCAAAATTTCGACCCGAAAAAAAAACGACAGTGTTACCCCTTACGTTTTTTTTCGTTTTCGGGCGAAAAATCAAGTTTCTCCAATCTTCTCAAAACTCTGGATTATGATAGAGGGCCGCGAGACTTTGACCTGAGCGCAAAAATGGAGGCTCTAGACCCTTCCAGAGCTGAGATATCGAAACTCAAAATTTCGACCCGAAAAAAAAACGACAGTGTTACCCCTTACGTTTTTTTTCGTTTTCGGGCGAAAAATCAAGTTTCTCCAATCTTCTCAAAACTCTGGATTATGATAGAGGGCCGCGAGACTTTGACCTGAGCGCAAAAATGGAGGCTCTAGACCCTTCCAGAGCTGAGATATCGAAACTCAAAATTTCGACCCGAAAAAAAAACGACAGTGTTACCCCTTACGTTTTTTTTCGTTTTCGGGCGAAAAATCAAGTTTCTCCAATCTTCTCAAAACTCTGGATTATGATAGAGGGCCGCGAGACTTTGACCTGAGCGCAAAAATGGAGGCTCTAGACCCTTCCAGAGCTGAGATATCGAAACTCAAAATTTCGACCCGAAAAAAAAACGACAGTGTTACCCCTTACGTTTTTTTTCGTTTTCGGGCGAAAAATCAAGTTTCTCCAATCTTCTCAAAACTCTGGATTATGATAGAGGGCCGCGAGACTTTGACCTGAGCGCAAAAATGGAGGCTCTAGACCCTTCCAGAGCTGAGATATCGAAACTCAAAATTTCGACCCGAAAAAAAAACGACAGTGTTACCCCTTACGTTTTTTTTCGTTTTCGGGCGAAAAATCAAGTTTCTCCAATCTTCTCAAAACTCTGGATTATGATAGAGGGCCGCGAGACTTTGACCTGAGCGCAAAAATGGAGGCTCTAGACCCTTCCAGAGCTGAGATATCGAAACTCAAAATTTCGACCCGAAAAAAAAACGACAGTGTTACCCCTTACGTTTTTTTTCGTTTTCGGGCGAAAAATCAAGTTTCTCCAATCTTCTCAAAACTCTGGATTATGATAGAGGGCCGCGAGACTTTGACCTGAGCGCAAAAATGGAGGCTCTAGACCCTTCCAGAGCTGAGATATCGAAACTCAAAATTTCGACCCGAAAAAAAAACGACAGTGTTACCCCTTACGTTTTTTTCGTTTTCGGGCGAAAAATCAAGTTTCTCCAATCTTCTCAAAACTCTGGATTATGATAGAGGGCCGCGAGACTTTGACCTGAGCGCAAAAATGGAGGCTCTAGACCCTTCCAGAGCTGAGATATCGAAACTCAAAATTTCGACCCGAAAAAAAAACGACAGTGTTACCCCTTACGTTTTTTTTCGTTTTCGGGCGAAAAATCAAGTTTCTCCAATCTTCTCAAAACTCTGGATTATGATAGAGGGCCGCGAGACTTTGACCTGAGCGCAAAAATGGAGGCTCTAGACCCTTCCAGAGCTGAGATATCGAAACTCAAAATTTCGACCCGAAAAAAAAACGACAGTGTTACCCCTTACGTTTTTTTTTCGTTTTCGGGCGAAAAATCAAGTTTCTCCAATCTTCTCAAAACTCTGGATTATGATAGAGGGCCGCGAGACTTTGACCTGAGCGCAAAAATGGAGGCTCTAGACCCTTCCAGAGCTGAGATATCGAAACTCAAAATTTCGACCCGAAAAAAAAACGACAGTGTTACCCCTTACGTTTTTTTTCGTTTTCGGGCGAAAAATCAAGTTTCTCCAATCTTCTCAAAACTCTGGATTATGATAGAGGGCCGCGAGACTTTGACCTGAGCGCAAAAATGGAGGCTCTAGACCCTTCCAGAGCTGAGATATCGAAACTCAAAATTTCGACCCGAAAAAAAAAACGACAGTGTTACCCCTTACGTTTTTTTCGTTTTCGGGCGAAAAATCAAGTTTCTCCAATCTTCTCAAAACTCTGGATTATGATAGAGGGCCGCGAGACTTTGACCTGAGCGCAAAAATGGAGGCTCTAGACCCTTCCAGAGCTGAGATATCGAAACTCAAAATTTCGACCCGAAAAAAAAACGACAGTGTTACCCCTTACGTTTTTTTTCGTTTTCGGGCGAAAAATCAAGTTTCTCCAATCTTCTCAAAACTCTGGATTATGATAGAGGGCCGCGAGACTTTGACCTGAGCGCAAAAATGGAGGCTCTAGACCCTTCCAGAGCTGAGATATCGAAACTCAAAATTTCGACCCGAAAAAAAAACGACAGTGTTACCCCTTACGTTTTTTTTCGTTTTCGGGCGAAAAATCAAGTTTCTCCAATCTTCTCAAAACTCTGGATTATGATAGAGGGCCGCGAGACTTTGACCTGAGCGCAAAAATGGAGGCTCTAGACCCTTCCAGAGCTGAGATATCGAAACTCAAAATTTCGACCCGAAAAAAAAAACGACAGTGTTACCCCTTACGTTTTTTTTCGTTTTCGGCGAAAAATCAAGTTTCTCCAATCTTCTCAAAACTCTGGATTATGATAGAGGGCCGCGAGACTTTGACCTGAGCGCAAAAATGGAGGCTCTAGACCCTTCCAGAGCTGAGATATCGAAACTCAAAATTTCGACCCGAAAAAAAAACGACAGTGTTACCCCTTACGTTTTTTTTCAGTTTTCGGGCGAAAAATCAAGTTTCTCCAATCTTCTCAAAACTCTGGATTATGATAGAGGGCCGCGAGACTTTGACCTGAGCGCAAAAATGGAGGCTCTAGACCCTTCCAGAGCTGAGATATCGAAACTCAAAATTTCGACCCGAAAAAAAAACGACAGTGTTACCCCTTACGTTTTTTTTCAGTTTTCGGGCGAAAAATCAAGTTTCTCCAATCTTCTCAAAACTCTGGATTATGATAGAGGGCCGCGAGACTTTGACCTGAGCGCAAAAATGGAGGCTCTAGACCCTTCCAGAGCTGAGATATCGAAACTCAAAATTTCGACCCGAAAAAAAAACGACAGTGTTACCCCTTACGTTTTTTTTCAGTTTTCGGGCGAAAAATCAAGTTTCTCCAATCTTCTCAAAACTCTGGATTATGATAGAGGGCCGCGAGACTTTGACCTGAGCGCAAAAATGGAGGCTCTAGACCCTTCCAGAGCTGAGATATCGAAACTCAAAATTTCGACCCGAAAAAAAAACGACAGTGTTACCCCTTACGTTTTTTTCAGTTTTCGGGCGAAAAATCAAGTTTCTCCAATCTTCTCAAAACTCTGGATTATGATAGAGGGCCGCGAGACTTTGACCTGAGCGCAAAAAATGGAGGCTCTAGACCCTTCCAGAGCTGAGATATCGAAACTCAAAATTTCGACCCGAAAAAAAAAAACGACAGTGTTACCCCTTACGTTTTTTTCAGTTTTCGGGCGAAAAATCAAGTTTCTCCAATCTTCTCAAAACTCTGGATTATGATAGAGGGCCGCGAGACTTTGACCTGAGCGCAAAAATGGAGGCTCTAGACCCTTCCAGAGCTGAGATATCGAAACTCAAAATTTCGACCCGAAAAAAAAACGACAGTGTTACCCCTTACGTTTTTTTCAGTTTTCGGGCGAAAAATCAAGTTTCTCCAATCTTCTCAAAACTCTGGATTATGATAGAGGGCCGCGAGACTTTGACCTGAGCGCAAAAATGGAGGCTCTAGACCCTTCCAGAGCTGAGATATCGAAACTCAAAATTTCGACCCGAAAAAAAAAACGACAGTGTTACCCCTTACGTTTTTTTCAGTTTTCGGGCGAAAAATCAAGTTTCTCCAATCTTCTCAAACTCTGGATTATGATAGAGGGCCGCGAGACTTTGACCTGAGCGCAAAAATGGAGGCTCTAGACCCTTCCAGAGCTGAGATATCGAAACTCAAAATTTCGACCCGAAAAAAAAAACGACAGTGTTACCCCTTACGTTTTTTTCAGTTTTCGGGCGAAAAATCAAGTTTCTCCAATCTTCTCAAAACTCTGGATTATGATAGAGGGCCGCGAGACTTTGACCTGAGCGCAAAAATGGAGGCTCTAGACCCTTCCAGAGCTGAGATATCGAAACTCAAAATTTCGACCCGAAAAAAAAAACGACAGTGTTACCCCTTACGTTTTTTTCAGTTTTCGGGCGAAAAATCAAGTTTCTCCAATCTTCTCAAAACTCTGGATTATGATAGAGGGCCGCGAGACTTTGACCTGAGCGCAAAAATGGAGGCTCTAGACCCTTCCAGAGCTGAGATATCGAAACTCAAAATTTCGACCCGAAAAAAAAACGACAGTGTTACCCCTTACGTTTTTTTCAGTTTTCGGGCGAAAAATCAAGTTTCTCCAATCTTCTCAAAACTCTGGATTATGATAGAGGGTTGCGAGACTTTGACCTGAGCTGCG
>NW_024121452.1:47427-61930 GCF_016745375.1 Pimephales promelas
CCTCATCCTGCTCCGCCCTGGCCTCGCCCTCAGCCTGCTCCGCCCTGGCCTCGCCCTCATCCTGCTCCGCCCTGGCCTCGCCCTCAGCCTGCTCCGCCCTGGTCTCGCCCTCAGCCTGCTCCGCCCTGGCCTCGCCCTCAGCCTGCTCCGCCCTGGCCACGCCCTCATACTGCTCCGCCCTGGCCTCGCCCTCAGCCTGCTCCGCCCTGGCCTCGCCCTCAGCCTGCTCCGCCCTGGCCTCGCCCTCAGCCTGCTCCGCCCTGGTCTCGCCCTCAGCCTGCTCCGCCCTGGCCTCGCCCTCAGCCTGCTCCGCCCTGGCCTCGCCCTCAGCCTGCTCCGCCCTGGCCACGCCCTCATACTGCTCCGCCCTGGCCTCGCCCTCATCCTGCTTCACCCTGGCCTCGCCCTCAGCCTGCTCCGCCCTGGGGGGCTTCCTCCTCCTGACCATGCCCTCCACAGCCTCCAGGGCGCCCACCCCCCCTCCCCATCGATGTTACGGCGTGAGGCCACGCCTACCGGGAGGGGGGAGTGATGTCACAGTCTGTCGTCTTCACCAGTTTGTCCCGTCATCTGCACTACACTTCCCCGGATCCTTTTGTTTCTACTCCCGGACTCACTCCCCAATCAGCCACCTGTTCCTCGTCCTGTCATTATCATTTTCACCTGTGTTTACCCCACTTAGCTTAATTCCTCTGTGTATGTAGTTCAGTTCAGTTTCATTCAGAGTTTGTCGGTCGATGTCTTTCGTTGTTCATTGTGAACCTGTGTGGTGCCCGTTTCCTGTCTGTCTGCCTGCAGACAGGAGTTTAAAGTGAAAGTATAAGTGTCAAGAGCCCAACTAAAGCAAACACTGATCTCCATAACGGTGGCTTACAATTTGTGATTTTGTCCTTCAGAGATTCTGCTTGTGATCATCAGGTGTCTTCAATAATGATCAATCATCACTAAATTAATCACTTAATTATCTTATTAACTTTAACACTCTTGAGTGTTAATTTAACACTCATATCGTGCATCTGAAAGCAGGTGAAGGTGATTTACTGCTAATCAAGGAACCGGCTTTACTGATTAGATGCGCATTACAATATCGTGCGATATATCGCCCAGCCCTACTTCTGACACAAGCACACATCTATCCAATGGTACAGAGCGGTGTTTCCTAAAAGCATCGTAAGCCTTAGTTGATCATAGAGGCCATTGGTGTCCGCTGCTCTGCGATCAACTCAGACTTATGATGATGCTTTTGGGAAATACATTAGAAAACATTCAGGAAATAAGCCAATAGAGACACAGTGTGTTACATTACCAGTTGAAATGGTCACTGGTGTGACAGTTGTAGGGCTGGTATTAATGCGGTCAGTGTCTGAAAGTTTGGATGAATAATGATTAATCAACAGAAACACAAATATCATGAATGTGTAGAAAGAGCTCATGTGAATATAATTACCTGCACAGTATGCTGAATTACAGCGAGTTGGTCTGACCAGCTCATAGACATAATAATCTCCTGGACAGGCTTTGACTTTAATGGGATAAGACCCGTAATAGCAGCAGAAATCGTCCCAGTTACCGCAGACATCTCGAGTGACGACTCCATCTGTTACTGTTGGGTGTCCACCACGGATCCACAGTGGGTAATTAGTGCCACATCTGGACAGAGCAACACACGTGTCTGGGATATGAGCGCTCATGTTGTTAATGAAGAGACGATACCAGCCGCTCCAGGAGACAGACGTGTCACAGTTTCTGACTGGAGCATATGTATTATTGATGGATCTCCATGGATTGTCCAGCACAGTGTAGGTGTTGCAGGGGTCTGACAGATTAGATGTAGTGAAAATATATTAAGAAATTATCAAGTTTCTGAAAAACATGTTTTATTACAAAATGTAACCAAAATTGCAGCTTTAGACATTATTTTTTTCTTCTTCTTCTTCTTTTGCTGATTCAGAGCGATTCATTTCAATCCACAATATTTGTTTCAAATGCACTTATAGTATTATTTAAACATCAATACATCTTAAAGAAAATCTTTTAAATTGGAAGTAAACATGTTACACACCAGTATAATCATTTACATATTATTATTTTTAAAAGATTTTATTTCTATTTTAGAAATGACCACTTTAAAATGACCATTGTTAGGTTTTCAGCGGGAATCCTTGTACATAAACTAATATTAAAGTAACAATCTGGTATTCAGTTTCCTCCATATTTTATATGCATTTAATGAAAAAATGTTTAAATCATTTATTTGACTCTCCTGGGAGTTTATATGACTCCACACTCAAGAGTGTTAAATTAACACTGAAACAGTGTTAAAGTTAATGAGATAATTAAGTGATTAATTGAGCGATGATTGACCAACATTGAAGACACCTGATGTTAACAAGTAGAATCACTGAAAGTGAAAAATCTAAATTCTAAGTCACCATTATGGAGATCTGTGTTTGCTTCAATGGGGCAGTCTGTCAACCCATACATTTTATACTTTAGATATTATATATTATCTTTGTCACAAAAGTCTGGTGTAGAAAAGAAGTCCATTAAGGGGCCATACGTGTTCTGCACGTCCGATATAGACATTAATGGATCTTTCGTACAAGATTAAAAACAAGTTCAAATGTGGCCATTGTGGACATGTTTTCAACATAACTTATGATCTTATTTAGACAATTTAAACTGTTTCTGGACCAAATAAACACTTTCAGGATGCATTAAATTAAAACTCATGTTTATTTATATTGTTTAGATGTGGTTTAGATGGTGATATTGGTTTCATTTTAAATCACCATTGTGGTGATCAGTGTTTGCTTTAGTTGGGCTCTTGGTCCCAATTTTTCTTACTTTAACTTTTCTTTGGCTGTTTTAACTGTTTTTATAACACCATTGATTGTGCAGAGAAAGCCAAGAAAATTAAAAATCAGTTGTCTTCAGCTGCTTGTTGATGATGACAAAGTCAACACAATGCAAACATTAAACAACATCTAAACATTTGTTTTTATATCTCAATTTATAATTATTTATCTTGTGGAACTGTATTATTTGGACCAGTAACTTTATAATGATCACTGCGTACAATATGTTTTAAGAAAGTGAATCACATAGTCACACACAGATATCAAGATTTTGCATATGATTCTCAACAATGGTGACAACCAAAACAAAAAAAGCCTGGGAATCAAGGATGTTTTGTACTATGAAAGCTACCTATCATGCATTGCAGCATGAAGCATTTTTTTATTTATTGTCACCATTTTTCTGAATCATATGCAAAATATTGATGTCTGTGTGTGACTATATGGTATATTTTCTCAAAACATTGTGTAAATTTGCTTTTTGTCCAACTTCCATGCTACTAATGCCGTTCCACAACATTGGTGATTAAAAACTCCAGATACAAACACAAAAGTCTAAATACGACGTTAATTGCCCACTTTAGGTTGATTTCATCATCATCATCATCATAATCAACAACAAGGAGGTGATGAGAGCCAACTTTCTTGAGAAGCACCTGGCTGCAGCCTGCAGATCGGGGTGGGGCTACACCTGGGGCGGGGGTACACGTGTAGCCCCGCCCACAATGCTTCTCATTGGTTAGGGGCAAAGTGATGACGTCGATCGAGGTGGGGCCGTGGCCGTAAACTCATGACGTCGCTTTCTAGCTTGTTTTCATTTCCGCTGTTCATCGCTACATGGTGAGTACAGGCTACTCTTCTTTTTTTCCTCTGATTTTATTTACAATTTTTAATTCTGAAGTGGTGTTTAGTGTGATGATACAATGAAGTGGTATAACAATAAGATTGTTTACTCACCATTATCACACAAATAACTGGGGCAGCGTTTCCCAAAAGCATCGTAGGCCTGTGTGTGTGTGTGTGTGTGTGTGTGTGTGTGTGTGTGTGTGTGTGTGTGTGTGTGTGTGTGTGTGTGTGTGTGAGTGAGCGCGGGCGTATGTATATTAGTGTGGTTTTGGTGGGATTAGGAGGATATTAGTGTTAAAAATGAACCAGAAGAAAAACATGATTTAACAGTTAATAGTAACAATATACAAAGTTATATTGTAAGACTTTTTTTCTATAAATAAATTGATTAAATGTAAACTACTTTGTAATTAATAAGATTACATTTAATTATTTAATTGAACATGTAAAAACATGCTTATTCTTATGCTCTATACTTCATTCTCTTTGCTTATCCTTGGCATTGTCATCCTTATTTATATTCCCTGGGTAGTGCGACCACTTTTGCTATTTTACTTTATATATATTTTGGTGTTTGCTGATAATTATTTTCACATACTCATACTCTAGTCCTCCATCTCTCTCACCTATTTTTTGTTGTTGTTTACTTTATAAATCCAAGGTTTTAAGAGCCATTCCCCCCAGCAAAAATTTACACAACTGTGTTAAGCAAGAGGGGGGTATGAGCAGTAGTAGGTGCCCATTCTGTCAGTACACCAGCATGCCATATGGCCGATGTATTACCACATCAAAAATAATTTTCTATCCTGTCCTAATCTATCTATTCATCTCTGTGTGCCTATCTATCTCTACCTATCTGTCATATCCATACATCTGTCTGTACTTGATAAACTATATTGCCCTCAAAACTTTTAGGATAGGCTTGCTCAAGCCAAATTAAAGTTTTTATTTAGAGTTTATATTCTTCATAAACAATTAAGTCTCTTAGGTGCTTAGGTACTACAGACAAAGCCAATAACACTCAAGTGTATCTTGTCTAACATTTTCCTATATAATATGTTTAAAATGTATAAAAAAGAAATTCCTTGTATGACAATTCCTTGTATGTACTGATAATGCCATTCTTCAAAATGATTCAATATTGTTTGTTCTGTATTTGATCTAAATTAGGTGTTGTGAACTGGTGTGCAAGAGTTCCAGGTGCCCTCGTTGACTGTGCTTGCACTGTACTCAAATACACAAGGACTGCCCACCTGGTGTGTAGGTGATGGCAGAAGGGGAGTCCTGCATGCATTTTCTTCCGTGAAGCAGGTTGAGGGCTAGTTTTTTCAATGATGGAGGGGAATTTAAGGCTGAGTAGATTGTGTGAGAGTGTACGTGTGTGTGTGTGTGTGTGTGTGTGTGTGTGTGTGTGTGTGTGTGTGTGTGTGTGTGTGTGTGTGTGTGTGTGTGTGTGTGTGTGTATTTGTGTGTAGGTGATTATCTGAATATCTCTTCACACAATTTTTCAAACTTGTTTTGAAATAAAAGTTATCACTGGTATGAGTTAGTTTTTTTGAGTTTGCATGCATAATATGGTTTGCAGAGATTGACAATGTACTGTATGCAGTTATTTTAATTTCAAACTTTATTGGCATAAATGTTTTATAATAACCTATATAATGCACATAGAACTGTTACAGAGGAATGCTTAAAATAAGAAATATATTTAGGTGCCAATAATGTTTACCTTTATTTTGTTATTTACATGGGGAAGTGCAACAGAATGTGATTTTTTTTTTTTTAAATACTACAAAGATATTACACAATACTCTGTAATTCCTTATACGCTGAACTTGCATCAGGCATAGTTAAAACTATGGACATGTGCTTTACTCCTTTTTGCTGCTTTCATTATTACTTTAGAGATTTTTAATACTTAATCATTTTATTAAAAGTATTATTTCAAATTTGCGCATGCGTTTTGAAGCATCGACATCATTACTGTACCACTTAACTCAAATATGAAGCATGTGCTTTCAGCGTGGTATATATAGCACAAAAAACCGCACCTTTATACACACACACACACATATATATATATATATATATATATATATATATATATATATATATATATATATATATATATATACACATATACATACATACATACAGAGAGAGGCTTCTTCATGAACCACAGGGATTTGTAATGGGCTACAATGCAAATTCTCTCTTGAAGACAGTAAATAGAGATTGTATTTTTAAACATTTACTTTAAAAATTTACATTTGTGGATGAAAAAATGTACCCAAGATAATTAAAGTGTTTAAAATCATTTCTTAGTTTTTTTCTTTCATTATAATTCCTAATGTAATGTTATCTCTAGTGAGAGACTGGAGATAAGGCTCAAGCCAATGATACATGTCACACCAGAATGTGTTGCTGTAAGAACAGGAGAAAAACAAATGATCCGTGGTCTCTATGTTCTAATCACAGAATATACAGTTAGCTCTAAGTTAAATACGCGAGAGGTTTGAGCGCGATTTAACGCGTGAGTTTTTCAACCCCATTTCCTGTTTACCGTGCCTGGTGTCGACGTCATTGCTGTGCCACTAACCAATGAGAAGCGTTTTGGGCGGGACTGCACATGCAGCCCCGCCTCGATCAATGTCATCACTTTGTCACTAACCAATGAGAATTGTTATGGGCGGAGCTACACATGTAGCCCCGCCCCGGGTGTAGCCCCACCCCAATCTGCAGGCTGCAGCCAGGTGTACTTGACTTTCTTGGCTTTCACTGTCACAACAATGGTGTTATTCAAACACACAGTTACAACAGCCAAAGAAAAGCTAGAGTACAAATTATTGGGACCAAGAGCCCAACTAAAGCAAACACTGATCACCACAATGGTGACTCAAAATAAAATAAATGTCACCATCTAAACAATGTAAGGAAATTACATTGAAATAAACATGAGTTTTAATTTAATGCATCCTGAGAGTGTTTATGTGGTCAAGAAACAGTATAAATTGTCTAAATGAGGCCATAAATAATGTTGAAAATGGCCACATTTGAACTAGTTTTTAACCTTGTACGAAGGATCCATTGAAGTCTTTTTCAGACGTCCAGAACACGTCAAAAAAAGACGTCATAAAAACTTTCATTCTGGCCCCTCAGTGGATGTCTTTTCAAAGTCTCATTTTTGTGACAAAGACGTTGAAAAACGTCTTTTGGACATCATTTTGCTCAGTGGGTTATGTCAAACCGTTATCAACACCACCTGATCACCTTTTCTCTAAGTTCATCTGACAGTTCATCTCAGTTACAACAGCCAAACTAAATATAGTGTTAATACTTTAAGGGTCAAGAGCCCTACTGAAGCAAATAATGATCACCATTATGGTGACTTCGAAAATGAGATTTTTCTTCTTCAGTGATTCTGCTTGTTAACATCAGGTGTCTTCAATGATGGTCAGTTATCATTCAATTAATCACTTAATTAGCTCATTAACTTTAACACTCTGGAGTGTTAATTTAACACTCATATTTTAACACTTTAACACTCTTGAGTCTGGAGCCAAATAAACTCCCAGGAGAGTTAATTTAACACTAGAGTTTTTGCTGTGTGATCAGCAGAAGTATTTCAGTAAGACAGTGATAACACGAGTTATTTCTACCTGATTTAAATTCTAATTTTGTTGTTGTGTCCTAATTCAATCAGATTTCTGTAACATAAAACAATGCTGATTGAACTTAATTGAGTTACATTGATCCTATACACAACTTCCACTAAAGCTCAGGATGGCCAGATTGGACACGTGCGCACTACGACTGCACCAGACCTATAGAGGGCAGTATAGTCGTGACTCGTGTCAGCTACAGGACGTCTGCTCTGAAGAACACAGAAGAAGAAAGGGTGTGTGTTTGGCTGCTTCTTGCTGATTGGTCAATTTTGCCTCATTAAGAAATAGTTGGTTCCAGTCCTTGATTCTGATTGGTCAATAACTGTGTTTTATTGAGAATAAAGACAGCTATGATTGGATCAGCCAATGGTTCTATGTGTCACTACACAACACCCCTAGCAACGTGAACACATGTGCTCATTGAAGATTATGTGTTGTGTGTGTATGTGCTCTCCGCTGTGTGTGCGTGTGTGTGTGTGTGTGCTCTCCGATCATCATTCACAGTGTGTTACATTACCAGGTGAGATGGTCACTGGTGTGACAGTTGTAGGGCTGGTGTTAATGCTGCCAGTGTCTGAAAGTTTGGATGAATAATGATTAATCAACAGAAACACAAATATCATGAATGTGTAGAAAGAGCTCATGTGAATATAATTACCTGCACAGTATGCTGAATTACAGCGAGTTGGTCTGACCAGTTCATAGACATAATAATCTCCTGGACAGGCTTTGACTTTAATGGGATAAGACCCGTAATAGCAGCAGTAATTGTCCCAGTTACCGCAGACATCTCGAGTGACGACTCCATCTGTTACTGTTGGGTGTCCACCACGGATCCACAGTGGGATATCAGTGCCACAGCTTTCCCACGCAACACACGTGTCTGGGATATGAGCGCTCATGCCGTTAATGAAGAGACGATACCAGCCGCTCCAGGAGACATACTGGTCACAGTTGGTGTTATATCCATTACTGATGGATCTCCATGGATTGTCCAGCACAGTGTAGGTGTTGCAGGGGTCTGACAGATTAGATGTAGTGAAAATATATAAAGAAATAAAACATGTTTTATTACAAAATTTAACAAAAATGGCAGCTTTAGACATTACTTTTTTCTTCTTCTTTTGCTGATTCAGAGCGATTCATTTCAATCCACAATATTTTTTAAAAGGCACTTATAGTATTATTTAAACATCAATACATCTTAAAGCTGGGGTAGGTAACTTTTGTAAAAAAAATATTTTTTACATATTTGTTAAAACAGTCATTATGTCCTGACAGTAGAATATGAGACAGATAATCTGTGGAAAAAAAAAAAAAAATAAAAAAAAAATAAGCTCCTCTGGCTCCTCGCAGTGGTCCTATTGCCATTTGCAGAAATACAAGGCTCCCGACAGAAACAACCAATCAGAGCCAGGAGGAATGTCTTAGCCGTGTCAATCACGTTCGTGTACGCGCTGATCACACCCCTCTCTTGCACAGCGCGAGCGCGTACCGTCGTTCAAACTCAAGATTGCCGGCGAGCTGCAGTTGTGCTTATGATGGAGAAGTACCCTAAACTGCCAATTCTCGAGGGACACCTGCTCATAAAACAGAGAGGTAAAGGGGAAAAGACCAATGACGATAAACAATCTTGTCTAATTTGTCAGCGCATTGTAGCCGCATAACATGTTGATAAAATGTCACACACTCTGCTGCTAAGCAACAATTGAAACCTGCTAATTCACTGGCTTGACATGTTGCTGAAATAATTTACTAGCACACCTTATCTAGCATTATATATCTCTAGAATAATTACTTACATACTGTAACGTTAGTTACCGTTATATTAACGTTATCTTACAAGCTATTTATAACTTATAGAAAGAGTGCAACATAAAGTTACATGTATTGGAAAATACATAAGGATTTGAGGACCAAGTTTGTAGTCAAAGTATGGTCAGGACATAGTCAATGTAAAGCATATTGTTGACGTTTAGTCCCTATCAGTGAATGTGCCATAACTGTTTATCCGCCGTCATCGGTGGCCCTGTTTACTAGCCTGCGCGTTCACGACCGGCTCTGCTGTGGGGGACGAGCTGTGGAGGGAGGGCTGAGCAGAGAGCAAGGGGGTGGGACCTGTAGTTGTGCTTGTTCAAATTTTCAGACTAAGTCGACGTTTTCTCAAAACTCCCTACTGCAGCTTTAAAGAAAATCTTTTAAATTGGAAGTAAACATGTTACACACCAGTATAATCATTTACATATTATTATTATTATTAAAAGATTTTATTTCCATTTTAGAAATTACCACTTTAAAATGACCATTGTTAGGTTTTCAGCGGGAATCCTGGTACATAAACTAATATTAAACTATATGTCCGTTTACTGTGCTTTGTGTGCGTGCTGTGCTCTCCTCGTGTGTGTTTGTGCTCTTCTCTGTGTTCATGTTTATCTTACATTGTGTGGATCGACCAAATGTCCCCACAAGTATAGTAAAACCTGAAATCACCTACATTGTGAGGATCAGTCAGCGGTGCCCATGAGGAAAACAGCGTATAGATCATACTAAGTAAAGTTTTTTTGAAAATGTAAGAATGCAGAATGTTTCCTGTGAGGGGTAGGTTTAGGGTACAGTATAAAAAACATTACGCCTATGGAGAGTCTCCACAAAGATGTGTGCGCCTGTTTGTGTGTGTGTGTGTGTGTGTGTGTGTGTGTGTGTGTGTGTGTGTGTGTGTGTGTGTACTTGTCTACCTATCTAAGAGGGGACTTTGGTGTCGTTACACACTCACTAACAGGGGACCGCCGAGGGAAGTGGGGACATTTTTCAAGTCCCCTGTTAGCTATGCCTTAAAACATGTTAAAATCAACTAAAAAACGCTCTGGTGAATTTTTTTAACTTTTGACCAAGTGGGGACTAACACATGTGTGTGTGTTTAAGCCCATACTCAGCAGCGCTCCTGTAGGCTGGAGCAGGAACTGCAGTGGCCCATTAACACACGTCGTTCACACTTCTCTATTGTCTGAATGGCTGGCTGTCCCAAAGCCTCTGAGACTGTAGAGCTGCTTAGTTAAGGTACTTTCAGTAAATTTAATAACCCCACACTAGTAATCATTAGTTAAGCAATAGTAAATGCTTAACTAATGAAAATACAATTATTAAAACACATTATAGATATGCTTTTAAAACAATATTAAGAATTTATAGCTTTATAGCTGTCTTTATAAATTGCTGATTATTGGTTTAAAAGCATATCTATAATGTGTTTTAATCATTTTAATTCCATGCTTTATTAATGAACAATTTATGATTTCTAAATGAAGTGTAGCATTATAAACCATAATAATAAACTAATATAAAGTTATTTAGGAGTTGTCAGTGGTTTATAAGATCACTTAGAAAGTGAGTAAATGATTAATAAACTATTTCAATGTGCATTCATGTATCTTATTATTCAGACATATAGTAATAGTTACTTAGTGTGTTAATACATTTTTTAACATGTATTTCTACTGTAATCCAAGGTTAATTCAGGTAGTTATCAACCATTTAGTAGTGGTCAGTTTACTATTTTGTGAGCTCATCTAAAAGTGAGGACCTGTTATGCCTTGTAATGCATTTATAAAAGAGATTTCAAAGGCTCAGTTAAATATTTGTATGTTCTTTTATGTTCAAAGTGTTGTGTTTGTTTCCTTTTTCTGTTAGAAGAGAACTGAGCCTTTAAATCTAATTTATGAATGCTTTACAAGATATAACTATTCCTCACTTTAGATGAGCTGCCAAAAAAGTTAACTGACCACTACTAAATGCTTAACTTCTTGCATTTACTACATTTAAATACACTTAAGTGATCTCATGAATCACTGACAACTCCTAAATAACTGGTTTGTAAATAATTTATTCTTCATTAGGAAATTATAAATTGATCATTAATAAAGTATGAAAATACAATGATTAAACACAATATTATGCTTCTAAAATAAAGAATAAAGCATTTACACAAGAATAGAGCATTTATAGCTGTATATTTATAAACTTCTTATTAATGTCTATTAATGCTTTATAAATTACAGATAAAACTATTTACTAATGATTAACTAATGATTAATAGCATGCAGTTATTATGAAGTGCCCAGCGGCAACAGTTCGAAAGCAGAGGCGAGAAGACGCCTCTTATCATTCATAATATTATTTTTTTCTTATTTAACGCTCTCTCTTCATAGATACTGTCTGTGCTTGGTTATAGCAGTCCCTAACAATTTACTTGCCATTGTTACTTTTCTTAATAATTTTGTCTGTACCTCAGTAGCAATTCCATACTAACAAATAATACAGAATATCATAACACTTTCGATGAAATTCCTATAAAACATCAGAAGCTTTATGTTGTGGACAATACAGGAAAGTTATTTGCTTTAAAAAATAATTCTCTGTTGTGGCTTTATACTTACAGTATATGATTGGTCCACGTATCCCATTTAAGCTTATTGCCTACTGATAAGTTGTATTTGACAAATATACAAATAGTTGTATTTGACTATATTTTACATTTTACAAGCAGTTTTGACTGATATGTGTGCACTGTAAAACAATTATTGTTGGTTTAACTTAAAAAATGTTTCCAGTTACCTGGTTGCCTTGAAACTTTACGTTCATTGAAATTGAAAAATTGACTTAATACAATGAAGGAGATTGATTTTATAATCAGAAACTCAAAATATTATGTTATCTGAACCACATACATTATCTAAGTTGATTTGACAGAAAGAACAACGTTATGATAACAAATCATGTTTTTTTTTTGTTTTTTTTTGTTTTTTACAGTGTATATTACTTTAGTTTGAAAAAAATTACTTCAATTATCTTTTTAACAGTTAACTGGTTTCAATCTTATTTATGGAACAGAAAGTTTTTGTTCAGGATAGGTCATTTCTTCTGTTCTGTCGCTCACCTCCACAGGGATCGATCTCGGCGCCCCTCCCTTTACTCGTTCTACATGCTACCATTGGGTTCTATATTTTAATAAGACATGGTGTTTCCTTCCATTCTTATGCTGAAGACACCACAATTATATAACACCTATTGAGAGAAATGATCCGTCTGCTTCCATTTCTCTTTTATTATGCTAAGATGAGGTTACATCTTTGCTTGCAAAAAAATTGTGTCTTTAAATGAACACAAAACTGAGGTGATAGTTTTCCCCACTGATAATTTTAAGACCACCAGCATCGCTTTGAGGAGCTTCTCTGCATTCAGATCTATGCGGGATTAGGTGTGCTTTTAGATGGGCCTTCAAAACGTGATAAATATCTTCCGTAACTGCATCTAGTTTATCAACTGCATCTAGTTTTTATTTGAGAAGTTGCACAGATACTTGAACATTGGTAGCTGTATTTGTAAGCGCTCAGACCAGTTTACCTAAAACACCTTCCAGCCATCCTGCATTGAAATGTAAATGAGTGTGGGGGTTTTGGAATCAGGGGCGTAGCAATCATTTCAAAAGTGAGGGGGACAGAATGTCAAGCATTTTACATGGTTCATGTTTACATGAAAGACTAAGACTTGTGTATGTGTTTAGTTACTTCTTAATTTTTCAGTTTTTTTTTTTTTAGATTCAGAATATGTTTCAGTGTGAAATACGGCAGAAATATTCTTATTCATTTGTAATGATAATGTAACAAACTGCAGTTAACAGTAGATAGTCTAATTCTTGTATTTATTTATTTTTTAAATACATTTTTACAAAAAGAAAACATTACAAAATGAATTTGGAAGGGTAAATCCCAGCATTTTCTCTAGTTTATTGTAGTTTATTTGAGAAGTTTCAACAGATTCTTGAACATTGGTAGCTGTATTTGTAAGGCGCTCAGGCCACTTCACCTAGACACCTTCAGCCATCCTGCATTGATATGTTAATTAGTGTGGGGGAGGGCGGAAAGGTCTCACACAAAGGAAATGTCCTAAGTTAGAAAATCAAGGATAGTATGAGTTATGGTCAGATCATCCAATTATTTATACCACAGTCTTGAATATCTTTTTTTTTAGAGTTTATTTGACAAATTAGGTTTTTAGTTCTGTCTCTGTGACCCTCTCACTTCACCCAAACCTAGAAGTTGATTTAGATCTTTTTTTTCAATATCAGTGGTATTGTGTCTGCTATTTTATAAAGAAACATGTCTGCATTTTTTTGCAGCACTGTAACTACACAGTTGTTTTGAACATCAGTTGAATGAGTAAATCAAACACTTAATGAGTGAAATATTTCACAATTTTGAGTGAAATGTCCTGGTGTGATGTGGGGAACATATGATCCTTCTGTGTCTAGAGTTTGTGTAAATGTGTTTAACACTAATTCTTTCTGAGTGATAAATAAGGCCCCATTTTGCAGCTGCTATTACAGGTTGCTTTTTTGTTGTTGTTTTTTCTTTTTAGAGTTGTATTAATGCATTCAGTGACTACATCTTCCAAACTGCATATTTCACTTCGACACAAACACTGCCTAAAACTCTGAACATAATACAACATTGAACAACTTCTCAAAACTCTTCACTCAGTGATCACACGATCAGTCTTGTCTAAACTGAGATCTTTCAATTTACATGAATTGATTCTGGCAAAACAAAACTTGATTTACTGTACAGGCACATGCTTACATATTATTTCCAAGACTGTTATTTTAAGTTCAAAACTTATCAACACAAAAATGAATAAGATAGTTCTGCCGTATTTCACACTGAAACATATTCTGAATCTAAAAAAAAAACTGAAAAAATTAAGAAGTAACTAAACAACATACACAAGTTCTTAGTCTTTTCATGTAAACATGAACCATGTAAAATGCTTGACATTCTGTCCCCTCACTTTTGAAATGATTGCTACGCCCCTGATTCCACATCCCCCCACACTCATTTACATTTCAATGCAGGATGGCTTTTTGAAGGTGTTTTAGGGTAAACTGGTCTGAGCGCTTACAAATACAGCTACCAATGTTCAAGTATCTGTGCAACTTCTCAAATAAAAACTAGATGCAGTTGATAATAAAACTAGATGCAGTTACGGAAGATATTTATCACGTTTTGAAGGCCCATCTAAAAGCACACCTAATCCCGCATAGATCTGAATGCAGAGAAGCTCCTCAAAGCGATGCTGGTG
>NW_024121453.1:0-61276 GCF_016745375.1 Pimephales promelas
GCGCACCACGGGGACATTTTTTTACCTCAGATGAGAGCAGAATGGCAGCACCAGTGACGTCGAGTGGAAATAATGTAAAGTTAGTCGTGGGAATTGACCTGTCTGTCTCTGTCACTCACACACACATAAACACTGTTTCACACACGTTTGATATTAAAATAGTTATAGGAATATTAATACCTGTGTGTTTGCTTTGTTTTTTGATGTTTTTAAGTTCTGAGCTAGATTACTGTGTTTCATACTAGTTAAAATCAACTTTCTTCTCATACTTGGGTGTTACCCTTAAGAATGTTGTCCCATCCTCTCTTTCAGAGCCTTTTCTCTCTCTCTTTCTCTAGTATCAACACATTGTTATCCATTATCCAATTGTCAATTTGTCAAAAATATGTAGTCTACAGCTGGGGGTTGATTAAACTAGATTGTTGTATTACCTATTATTTTTTGTATTACCTATATTATAATTTATCAATATTAAGCGTGCACTTTTTTTCTGTCAGCACACAGAGCATAATAAACATGCAACTTGTTCATTATCATTAACTGTCAAACTGTTATTATTATTATTGTATTATTTGACCATTGTTATTGACTGGTTTAAGTTATTTTATTGATATAGGTAAGGGCATGGCCTAAGGCCTAAAATGCACCAGAATGCAGGAAATCACATCTACTAAATTCAAAATTTTCAGGGGGGGGGACCCCCAGACCCCCCTGTTATTCAGCCCCCCCTCCAATATTTTTCACCAGCCGCCACTGGAGGTAGCGTCGGGATTATCCATATTATATAATACACGGTTGTGTTGTGTAATACACGGCTGTTCTAACAACAGCAATAAGAACATCAGAGTTAGTTTTTATGCGATAAGATACCGACTGTCAGAAAATGTGAAGGAAGGAGACAGGGTTGAGACAGTGCAGGAGAGGCTAGCTAGGATAAATAGGCTAAACTTTCAGCCAACTCCCCACAGAAAGTCTGTTCCTATCATTTTACCACAGGTTTCACACATAATCCGTGTGCAATGCGTGTGCGGTGTGTATACTGTACAGAAGCAAGACGCAAGTGCTTTAAATATGCTGCGTTTGCAGTACATAACTGATCCACGGCTGTACCACGAACACCCCGGTACTCACTATTTTTATTTTAACACATACTAATTATTTTAACAACGTAAGCCAATTATTCCATGCATTACTTCTATATATTAAGTTGCTCAAGCAAGTGGTCAAATATGTAACCATGTACTTATATTAAAATCACAAAACATTTTAAATGAAAACTTAAAATTGACAAAAACAACCGACTCTCATACCTTTTCTTTTGCACTTACATTTTAATACAACAATCTTGCATGTCACAAAAGCACTTGTTTTTCCACCTCCACGAATGAGACGAGTGTCGTTCATGTTGCCTTGTTGAGGTAAATTGTAGTTCCCTTTCGTAGTCACTCCGAGTTACGTCGGAATGACGGAGAATGGGGGTTTCGCATAGAAAGCCAATCCTCTTCGAGTATTTAAAAACGAGCCAATGGCATGAAAATGCCTTAGGGCTGCGGAATTTGCATAGCGTACCTCCGCCCCACCTCGTGGGTATAAAAGGAGGAAGTGAATGCAACCGCAGTATGTTTTCGCTTCGGAGCCAAGAGAACTTCTTCACTCCACAAGCCACACTATCTGAGTTTACTACGGTGAGTCACCTCTTTGAGACGAGCAAACTCTCTGGTGTTGGTGTGACGGCAGTACCCAGCGAGTTTCAATTTGCCTGCGATCTGAGCAGTGGTCTGCCAGTGTGTGTGTCTCTCCCTGGTCGTTTCAACATCTGCGGAGTTTCTCCTCTCACTGAGAGAGTGTGCACGCGGCACGTCTTTTTAAAGACGCGTCTTTTTGAAGACAATCTGCCCGTGTATTCCTGAGTGCGGCATTCTGATAGAATCAGCTGATGGGCGCGAGCACTGTTTGACGTGTTTGGGCTTTGATCAGGCTCAGACAGCGCTCGTGGGTGTGTCGCGTTCTCTCAGTGGGTACGTGATCATCGCAATGTATAACGGTTGAGACTCAATGAGCTCAGTAGAGTGAGAGACCCCTCATCCACAACCCGAACCATTTTCTCAACGTGAGATAATGCTTTGGCTGGTGGCCAGGGTGACCAAAAAGACGTGACCGAAAAGTTTGGAACTAAACCGACAAAATTCCTCGGTCCACACCCCGTCTTGCACGTTGCAACCCACGTGGTCCAGAGTGAGTGGGCGGGGCCGTCCGCGGGCCCGCGTTCTCATTCGGTCCCCCAGCTGATGAAATCATGTTTATCGCCGCATCACAAGGTCAGCTGGAGTCCTCTGAAGATGGCTGGTCTGTGCTGCTGTCCTCTGATGTGCTAGCATGGCGAGTTTGATTCAGGGCTCACAGCTGTGTTTCCCAGGCTGCCACGAGTATCGGATTTGTGCGGAAAATTCTGCCATATCCCGAGCACTTAAGGCTGATGATTGGTTTTTAGGGTGGCGAACCCAGATCCTTTCTTCCCGGATGTGCATGAAGAGGCCATGAGATCGTGGTAGTCTCCTTTGACTTATCACGATCACTCAGCGGCCTCTTCCACCTTCTCGCAGTCTAGGGTGCACTGGGGTTCCCCCCTGTGGAGTGTGCTGTGGCAACACTTATGTGTCCCCACAGTGCCTCCACTTGGTGTGGCAGTCCTAGGCACCCCTCCAATGCCCGTAGGTTCTTGTCTACTCCGGTGGCGGGGACATATAGAGCTGCGAGGCAGGCTGCCACCTCACTGTATGTTATTGTCATTCTCAGGGGTGTTCAATGACATGCACAAGGGTAGGGCTGATTCAGGGCTCATCCTTGAGCTGCCTGCCGTCACCGATTTTGATCTACGAGCGACGAAGGTGCCCGCATGCCCTCTGAGTCAGGTGATGTCCACACGTGTGGTCAGACATTTTTGGCTTAACTTGGTCGATGTAGGCCCACTTCTTCCCCCGGTGGAGGGCTGGGGGAGAACCTTTTCTCAAGAGCTGCATTCCATCTCCGAGCACACAGAGCAAGGTGAAAGTGCGCAATGGCCCCGTGCCTCGGCACTCTCATTCTGCTCTGTCTCTGAGGGTGCGGATGGGAGTGTGTGTCGTTCCTGGACCACGCCGTCCCCATCCCCCTCTATCCCCAAGCCCCCGGCAGAGCAGACCCCGTGGAACGCTGGTCCTTCCCTGGTCTCCTGGTCTCGACTGTGCACCTGCGGGGGGGTAGCACCTCCGTGTCTGCTGGTCTCTCCGCCCCGCTGCCCCTCCGGGGGGACGTCTGTGGCTCGGGTATCCCACTGGATTGGTTCTGGGAGCTGGGTTAGAGCTCCCCAGCCTGTCCCATTGACTGTCCCAGACTCGGCTTTGCGACTCAGTTCGCACGATCTCCTCCCGGTCCGGGGAGTTCGCTTTTGGTGGTCGTTGGCTATGCCCCGATCATGAGAGCGGAGATTGCCGCCCTGCTGGCGAAGAGTGCAATCGAGACTGTCCCTCCAGCCGAGATGAGGTCTGGGTTTACGGCCTTACTTCATTGTCCCCAAGAAGACCGGTGGGTTACGACCGATCCTAGATCTTTGCGTTTTGAACCGTGCTCTGCCGGTCAAAATGCTCACGGCCAAACCAATCCTTAGGCCAAATCCTTAGGCGTCTGGCCTCAGGATTGGTTTGCAGCGATGGACCTGAAGGATGTGTACTTCATGTCTCCTATGGAGACTCTCCATCTTACCCTGACACAGACCATTTCTTCGGTTGCGTTCGAAGGAGAGGCATATCAGTACACGGTTCTCCCATTCGGCTTAGCTCTGTCTCCTCGCGTATTTACGAAGATTGTCAAGAAAGACTTTGTTCCCCTTCGCAAACACGGGGTTCGCATCCTGAACTTCCTCGACGATTGGCTTATCCTAGCACACTCTCGAGAGCAGGTTTGCGAACACAGAGAATTTCTGCTACGGCACCTAGGCCGTCTGGGCCTTCGGGTCAATCGGGAGAAGAGCTAACTTTGCCCCGTGCAGAGGATCTCTTTTCTCGGAATGGAGATAGACTCGGTCGTCATGTCCGCGCAGCTCACGAGTGAGCGCACGCACGCACTCACTGCTGACTTGTCTTCGACAGTTAAGGGCAAGAGCGCGTTCCATCTGAAACTCTTCAGAGGCTCCTGGGGCATATGGCATCCACAGCTCGGATTGCTTCATATAAGACCGCTTCAGCTGTGGCTTCGCGATCGAGTCCCGAGGTGGGCATGGCATCGCGGCTCGCTCGGAGTCCCAGTGACTCCGTACTGCCATCAGATCTTCTTCCTGTGGACGAACCTCAGCTTTTTACGGGCCGGGGTCCCTCTGCTGTGAGTTTCCGGGCATGTCGTTGTCTCCACGGATGCCTCTACCATGGGTTGGGGAGCCATGTGCAATGGTCATGCAGCCGCGGGTTCCTGGACAGGACCCCAGCGCCTCATGCACATCAATTGCCTCGAGCTGCTGGCAGTACGCCCGGCCCTGCACCGCTTTCGAGCACTGCTCAGGGGTCAACACGTACTTGTCCGTTCAGACAATACCACTACAGTAGCGTATATCAACCACCAGGGTGGTCTACGCTCACATCGGATGTCGCAGCTCGCACGCCACCTCCTGTGATGGAGTCAGAAGCACCTGAGGTCCCTTCGTGCCGTTTACATTCCAGGAGACCGGAACCTGGCAGCCGACGAGCTGTCACGGGTCCGCCCATCTCCGGCGAATGGCGACTCCATCCCCAGACGGTCCAGCTGATTGGGACCTGTTCGGGGAGGCACAGATAGACCTGTTCGCCTCTCAAGACTCATCCCACTGCATCCAGTTTTATTCCGAGGGCACGCTCGGCACAGGCGCACTGGCGCACAGCTGGCCGCGGGGCCCACACAAATATGCGTTTCCCCCAGTTAGCCTTCTTGCACGGGTGTAGTGCAAGATCAAGGAGGATGAGGAGCAGGTCTGGTTGGTAACCCCTTATTGGCCCACCAAGACGTGAATCTCCGAACTGATGCTCCTTGCGACAGCATCTCCTTGGCCTATTCCTCTGAGGCAAGACCTACTCTCTCAGAGACGGGGCACCCTGTGGCACCCTCGTCCCGAGCTCTGGAGGCCACACATGTGGCTCCTGGACGGTTTGAGTTCGCTGCCACCTGCGGTGCTCTGCAGAGGCCTCCCTTTAATCCTTTGCAATCGGTAGAGTTAAAGTTTCTGTTCATGAAGAGAGCACTCCTGGTTGCATTGGCCTCCATTAAGAGGGTAGGGGACCTGCACGCATTTTCCGTTGATGAAGCGTGCCTGGAATTCGGGCCGGCTTACTCTCACATGATCTTGAGACCCCGGCCTGAAAATGTGCCCAAGGTTCCTACCACTCCCTTCCAGGACCAGGTGGTGAACCTGCAAGCGCTACCCCTGGAGGAGGCAGACCCAGCCTTGGCACTGCTCTGTCCGATACGTGCGTTTACAGAACGCGTTGTTTCAGGACCTCAGACCAGCTCTTTGTCTGTCATGGGGGGAGCCAGAAGGGAACGGCTCTCTCAAAGCAGCGGCTGTCTCACTGGATAGTGGACGCCATTGCTTTGGCTTCCAACAGCAAGGTCGACCGTGCCCCCTTGGTGTGACTGCCCACTCCACTCGGAGTGTGGCTTCCTCTTGGGCTTTAGCGCATGGCGCCTCGCTAACAGACATATACAGAGCTGCAGGCTGGGCGACACCAAACACCTTCGCAAGGTTCTATAACGTAGTCAATCGACGAACGCCGATCCAAGTGCGCTGAACTGTGCAGAATCTCATATGGTCCATTGTTTCCTGAAGAAACACAAACACGAACCATTTTCTTCTCTTCATTATGTACACGTAGCCTACTGTTCACGCTCACCTTGTCACCTTATTCATATCTCACCAGCGCATTTGGATCGGCGTTCATAGATCAACTGGTAGAGACTATTTTTCAAAGATGGCTTCTTCCTGTATTCGTGAAGTTGACTGTATGTATAAAATATCTTCTTATTAAACTGTTTGGACACTGACAAATTTCTCAATACTTCGGTTTGAATGTAGGGACCCTTATTATGCTACCGTGTTTGTGTGGGGCTATTTTGAGCCTTGTTAGTGGTAATTAATTTTATTTGTCATTACTCTATGCCCTATATACTAGCGTTATACTGGCGTTATAGGCTAAACTGTTTTTAGAGAACTGTTTTTTTTTTAGAGATAAAACTATTTACATTCGGCAATCATGAAAACAAATCTCAGATAACGGTTGACTAGGTAACAATGTGTAATTAGACCAAAGGTTAATTTTGCGCCGGAGTTCTCCTATAAAGGGACACTAGACAAGAATGCTGTTTTTGTCAAACAGCGACCCCTAGAATAACTGTGGAGTACTTGTTTTTAACGTTACTGTCGTAAATACCACTCACGGAGGGCATGACGTGTTACATAGTATACAATAGTACATTGTGTTTAATTTGTCGTTTAATGAGATCTAATATATGTTATTAGTGGTGAGAATTTTCACGTGATTAAATACATATCCCCATGAACTTTAATGGTCCAGAGGAAGAACTTTTGCCATGTGTGTCACAGGTTCTGGGTTCTAATTCTTACTAATAGTATAGTTTTATTTTCCTCATAAACATTGATTGTTTATTAGTGGCTGTATTTCAAGCAGGGACATGTTTTTGGTGCATTGGGTTTTGTGATTTCACCGTAATGAGTCTCTCAGTCCCCGCAACGGATTGAGCAATGAGCGCGCGTCTGTTTGAAGATCACAACAGAACACTGAATCCACTGAAACTGATCGCAGCGGCAACGAGCACTTCGGTCACTTGATTTCAAAAACAACACATTTCAGATCGCCTCTTATTTAACAAACGAAATAGATGAATCTACTAGAGTTACCTGGAGATGTTTTCATTTGTTTGTATTGGTACATCCGTGCTGCGAGATGTTTCAATGGGGACATATCACACGAAAATTATGGCTATGCTTGCGTCTGACTCCTCGCTCGGTCAGTCTACTGTTTCCTCTTTCTCTGTTCCTCCGACAATGCTTTCCTAGCTTTCTATATCTTATATGCCGGCTCAGCCATGACGATAGTGTGACAAACTTCATCCTTCTCGACCTTGTTCCTGGATATGTGCAGTGTTGCCGCAAAGGAATATGTTACATCGCGAGAGCTGATATCACGCGATACTTCCTGATGCTGAGGCTGGTGGCTCGCCGCACCGAAACTGCAAGTGAGATTTTTCCACTCACAGGCACCAGGGGGGGCCGAGACGCCCCCCGTTCAACCCGAAAGAAGTCATATAACCATTTCAATAACTCTGAAGCTGTTTTATTAAGCTAAAATAACTGCATAGTGTCCCTTTAAAGGGCACCTATTATGGAAAATTCACTTTTACATGGTGTTTGAACATAAATGTGTGTTGGCAGTGTGTGAGCAAAACCACCCTAGAATGATAAAAATGTTTTTTTTACAATCTCAATAAATCATATGCACTGTCTCAGAACGAGCTGTTCTGAGATCCAGCTCTTTGTGACGTAGAAAGTGAGAAAGGGGTTTGATTGACAGGGTGGTTGTGGCATAAACCCCACCCCTCGGTGATCTGTACACCATCCTCCATTGTTTCAACGACAGCCGGTAATGTCTCTTGGAAACATAACTTATCGACTCGTGGGTTAATCCTGTTGTTGTGGCTTAAAAGTTAATCCTCAATTGTGAATCCTCATCTACTGTTTGCTATCCACCGTCACCTCCAGTAACAGTAAGTGTATTTATGATTTTTGAGCAAATAGTCTTTTCAGTTGATGTCAGCAAATTCAACAACAAAAGCGTCTAAAATTGTTGTCTTCGTAGAATGTCTGTGTATATAATTTAAACCTTGTTTGTATAGTGTGTAACCACACGTTTATAAATATATTATTGTATTATTATTGTATTGTATTAAGATATTGTATTAAAAAACGCATATATGTTCCTGTTCTGTAAGTTAGCCAACTTCTCACATTTGCCACAGAAGCACCTGTATGACAAGTAGCTAAACATGACGCCACAGGTCCCTGCATAAATGTACAAACCTAATTCCATAAAAGTTGGGACACTGTACAAATTGTGAATAAAAACAGAATGCAATGATGTGGAAGTTTCAAATTTCAATATTATATTTAGAATACAACATAGATGACATATCAAATGTTTAAACTGAGAAAATGCATAATTTTAAGGGAAAAATAAGTTGATTTTAAATTTCATGGCATCAACACATCTCAAAAAAGTTGGGACAAGGCCATTTTTACCACTGTGTGGCATCCCCTCTTCTTTTAATAACAGTCTGCAAACGTCTGGGGACTGAGGAGACAAGTTGCTCAAGTTTAGGAATAGGAATGTTGTCCTATTCTTGTCTAATAAAGGCTTCTAGCTGCTCAACTGTCTTAGGTCTTCTTTGTTGCATCTTCCTCTTTATGATGCGCCAAATGTTTTCTATGGGTGAAAGATCTGGACTGCAGGCTGGCCATTTCAGTACCCGGATCCTTCTTCTACGCAGCCATGATGTTGTAATTGATGCAGTATGTGGTTTGGCATTGTCTTGTTGGAAAATACAAGGTCTTCCCTGAAAGAGACGATGTCTGGATGGGAGCATATTGTTCTAGAACTTGGATATACCTTTCAGCATTGATGGTGCCTTTCCAGATGTGTAAGCTGCCCATGCCACACGCACTCATGCAACCCCATACCATCAGAGATGCAGGCTTCTGAACTGAGCGCTGATAACAACTTGGGTTGTCCTTGTCCTCTTTAGTCCGGATGACATGGCGTCCCAGTTTTCCAAAAAGAACTTCAAATTTTGATTCGTCTGACCACAGAACAGTTTTCCACTTTGCTAGAGTCCACTTTAAATGAGCCTTGGCCCAGAGAAAACGCCTGCGCTTCTGGTTCCCGTTTAGATATGGCTTCTTTTTTGACCTATAGAGTTTTAGCCGGCAACGGTGAATGGCACGGTGGATTGTGTTCACTGACAATGTTTTCTGGAAGTATTCTTGAGCCCATGTTGTGATTTCCATTACAGTAGCATTCCTGTGTGTGATGCAGTGCCGTCTAAGGGCCCGAAGATCACGGGCATTCAGTATGGTTTTCCGGCCTTGACCCTTATGCAGAGATTGTTCCAGATTCTCTGAATCTTTGGATGATATTATGCACTGTAGATGATGATAACTTCAAACTCTTTGCAATTTTTCTCTGAGAAACTCCTTTCTGATATTGCTCCACTATTTTTTGCCTCAGCATTGGGGGAATTGGTGATCCTCTGCCCATCTTGACTTCTGAGAGACACTGCCACTCTGAGAGGCTCTTTTTATACCCAATCATGTTGCCAATTGACCTAATAAGTTGCAAATTGGTCCTCCAGCTATTCCTTATATGTACATTTAATTTTTCTGGCCTCTTATTGCTACCTGTCCCAACTTTTTTGGAATTTGTAGCTCTCATGAAATCCAAAAGGAGCCAATATTTGGCATGGCAATTCAAAATGTCTCACTTTCAACATTTGATATGTCATTTATATTCTATTGTGAATAAAATATAAGTTTATGAGATTTCTAAATTATTCCATTCTTTTTTTTACTCACAATTTGTACAGTGTCCCAACTTTTTTGGAATCGGGTTTGTAATTTCGCTTGTAAGTTACGTAGCTAACTTTATCACAGCATGTGTATGTAACGTTAGTTTTAAAAAAAAATGCGCCAGCGTTAGTGTTTGTGTGTCTGTGTGTTGCTCCTCCATACTTGCAAAGAGGACGCGATTACAACTCTGTAAGTACATAAATGTATCAAATAACCATACCGAGACGTACTGGTCCATTCTCATTTGTGTTTATTCTGCCGGAGTCTCTTTGTGCTATTTATATATTCCGATTCAAACGTACGCTGAATGACAGACAAAATAGCGCGTCTCTCTCCCCTTCTGCTTAGACCGACTGCAATAGCCATAGGTTTCAAGTTACGCCCTCATCCAAAGGCAGGACGGGGATATGCAGCTCATTTGCATTAAAGTTGCATGCCTCAAAACAGCTCATTTTCAAACAGGCCCCAAAATGACATTTTCAAATGATTATAATAAATTAACTGTGGGGTATTTTGAGCTGAAACTTCACAAATACATTCTGGGGACAACCGAGACCAATATTACATCTTGTAAAAAGGGGCATAATAGGTGCCCTTTAAAGGTTTGGGGCCAATCTGCTGGTATTGTTAAAGGTTTAAAATAACAAATTAAATATAATGCAGGTTTTGTTAAAAAAACAATTATTTAATGAGTCATGACAAAAAAATATGTAATATAGTCCTCAGCAAAATCTCCTCTCTGGCTATTTTTTTTTTCTATTCAATTAACATGCTATGGTCATTAAATGGCTTTCCTGAGCTAAATGTAATGTTATGTGACATAATTGTTCTCCTGCTGTTATGTTGAACTCTTTCCATGGTTTAAAAACACTAATTGGTCGATATTATGTATACTTTATAACTGTAACTTACCCTTGCCTTTTGCAATGTAAAAATTAGACAAATAATGGACACAAATGAAAAACATGAATTCTTTTATTTGATGTCATTCATTTATTTATTGTTGCCAAATGGACAGATCTTTTTATAGTTTCCTTGTTAGCTAACGTTAGCCTTGCTAGCTTGCCAAGCTATTTTCATAAATAATCTGTAAGATCGTTTGTACCTTCATCTGTGACTGGAGGCCACTGTCTAACATCATCAACCCGACAAGTCATTCTGCCTGGCTGTAGCTGTCATCGAGGGTGCGTTATCACAGAGGTTTGTTTACATACCGGTAACAGCTCAGTGGCGTCGCCACAAGAAGGCAGCCAACACAGAACGCTCGTCGGATTCGTGTATATGATGTCTATGGATGCACACTCTAACGGCTAATATTGCCCACAACTCATCGCGCGTTGGACGAGGATTCGGTTAGAACTACAAACACAAGTGAAAAGGTGTTTAAAAAAAAACTACAGACGAGGATGCGCGAGTCCGGCGGTTATGCAGAGAGGTTTAGATAAAGGGGTTTAAGCGATTAATTATCAGTATCTAACCTGACGAAAATGTATTTATTCAATGTTGGCCACATTATTATATTGCAGATGCATTGTGGACTTTTGTAAAGATATGTTTAGCCATTAACTTTTAAATGCATCATTACATTAAAATTGCAAACACATTTGGAGAGTCTCCGCATGAAAGACCCATGACTGGCAGATGAAAGTGCGGCAACATTTCTTTTCGAAACGGTAAGAAATTAAATTAGATTGAATGGAGGATTTTAACTGTGACGAGATGATTGACAGGTCAGTTTAGGTGATAGGATGGACGTGACCGAGCTGTCCGTTAAAGATGACGAAATAGTATGTCACAAGGCTTGCCTACTCTTTTACTACACACTCAAAAGTATGTACTTTTTCTTCACAAAAAGAGTACATAATTTTAGGATGTAGTATAAGTAGGATATAAACTTATATAAACTTGCTTACTTAGCAACCAACTCTTTAGCAAGCCCGAAAATGTGTTAAAATCTGTGCATAAAATAAGTTCCATGGGAGCGTATTCCACTGACTCATAGCAATGTTTGAGAAAGAGGAGCTCCCAAATTTAGTTCCCTTTCGTAGTCACTTCGAGTTACGTCAGAAGTGACGGAGATTGGGGGTTTCGCATAGAAAGCCAATCCTCTTCGAGTATTTAGACACGAGCCAATGGCATGCAATGCCTTGGGGCTGCGGAAATTTGCATAGCGTACTCCGCCCTACTCCGTGAGTATAAAAGGAGGAAGTGAACGCAACCGCAGTATGTTTTCGCTTCGGAGCCAAGAGAACCTCTTCACTCCTGAAAGCTATTACAAGACTCTTCGAGACGAGCGACCTCTTCAGTGTTGGTGTGACGGCGGTACCCAGCGAGTTTCTGCATTGCCTGCGATCTGTGCAGTGGTCTGCCAGACTTTGCGCTTCTCCCTGGTCGCCTCAGCGCTGAAAGAGTGAATTTCCTCCTCTCTGTAAAAGAGCTACACGCGGCACGTCTTTTTAAAGACGGTTCGCCCGTGTTCTTCTGGATGCGGTCGATTTCTGTCGTCATCTGATGGTCGCGATCGCTGCTCTGTATGCCTGGGCATTCAGCATGCAGCAGCAGCGTTCGTGGATGACTCATGTTCCTGCTATGGGGACATGACCATCTCCACACTGAGGTTAAAAAAAAAAAATAATATATTTTATATATAAAATATATATTTTTATATGTAAAAAAAAAAAAAAAATCTCACTAGAGTGAGAGCCCCGGTCCCCCTTACTCGATCGGCTTCCTTCACGAAAGGGGGCCCGTCGACCGGGGACCCGGCGAATTAACGGTGACGGTGTGGCATAAAGCCCCGACGATTTCTCGGGCCACACCTCCCGCCTCAGTGCGTGAGCCAGCGAGCGTTAGTTCGATTCAGTCGGCTGCCTCTTCAGTGGTACCGGCTGCTTCGAGCAGCGCTCCAGATGATGATGTGATGTCGATCGCAGCATCACTAGGCGGGCTACAGTCCTCGGGAGATGAGGATGCGGCTGCACTGCCCCCTTCGGGAGAGCCAGCGCTGCCCGTGTCGGATCCCGAGCTGACGGCATGCTGTCTCAAGCCGCTGGGAGTATTGGGTTAGAGTGGCATCCTCCATTCTCCCCCGATCTCTCACGGAGGGATAATTGGTTTTTGGACAAAGCTGCCGCCGCGAGGCCACGGCCAACTCCATTGCCTTTTTTTTTTCCCCGAGCTGCATGCGGAGTTATCGCGCTCTTGGGGGACTCCTCTGTCCACTCGAGAGCGCGATCTCTCCCCCGCCTTTCCCCCCTCGATGGGGGGGCCGCCCGTGGGTGCACTGGGATGCCCCCGCTGGAGCGTTCTGTTGCGGTACAGCTGTGTCCACAGAGCGCCTCCTCCGTGGTCCTCCTAGGCACCCATCCAAAGCCTGTAGGTTCTCGTCTGCCATGGCGGCGCGTTCCTATAGAGCGGCGGGACGGGCGGCCTCCGCTTTGCATGCGATGAGCACTGTGCAAGCGCAGATGCTCAGAGATATGCTCGAGGGCGGGACTGATCCAACGGCATTCGAAGATTTGCGGTCCGCCACTGACCTTGCTCTCCAAAAGGGCAACGAAAGTGGCCGCTCGCGCCGTTGGTCAGGTGATGGCCACTAGTGTGGTCCAGGAGCGTCAACCTGGCAGACACTCGGAGCGCTGAGCGGATTCGTCTGCTCGACGCCCTTCTCTCCCAGGTTGGCCTTTTTTGGCGGTGCAGTCGAGAACTCTTGCCCAGCAGTCTCCACTGCCCAGGAGCAGATGGAGGCAATCAAACATGTTCTGCCCCGACGACCAGCTGCTGCCTCCACCCAGTCGTCGGCACAGATGCCTCCCGCTGCTCGCCGCCGAGGACGCCCCCCCGCGGCTCCCCTGCCTCCCGCCCCAGCAGCAGCCTTCATCCGGGCCACGGCGTGGAGGAGGCCGCCGGCAGGCGTCACAGCCCCCTCAGGCCGCACACCCCGCTAAACGCCAGGTAAGCGATGATCCTGATACGGGCTGCTCAGTGATGGAGTTGAGTTTTTCCCCAGGAGGCGGGAGCAGGCCCCCTCCTGCCCCCGGTGGAGGGCCGGGGGGAAAATCTTTCGTTTTCAGTTCCCGCTGCTCGCCCACGGGTGGGCAGCGCCCTGAGTTGGTTAAGAAAGTCTTGACATCATCACTGAGCCCACAGACTGGAATGAGTGCGCTCGACGTTCCAGTGCGTCAGCCCACACATTCCTCTCTGTCTCTGAGGGTGCGGAAGGGTGCGAGTGTCGTCCCCGGGCTACGCCAATCCCTTCCCCCTCTGTCGCCAGACCCCCGGCGGAACGGACCCCCGTGGAACGCTCCGCTTTCCCTGGTCCCTTCCGTCGGGGAGCGGGCTTCGACGCATCCGAGCGGGGTCATCCCTGCACGCGTGCCAGTCGACCCGCCACGCTGCCCCTCCGGGGGGACGTCTGTGGTTCACATGACCCCGTTGGCTCACTTCCTGGAAGCCTGGCTAGTGCTTCCCGGGATATCCCGCTGGGTCATCAGAACGATCAGATTCGGCTACGCGATTCAGTTCGCACGGTCTCCTCCCCGCTTCAGGGGAGTTCGCTCCACGATTGTTGGTGGCAGTGCCCCACTCCTGAGAGCGGAGATTGCGACCCTGCTGGCGAAGGGTGCAATCGAGACGGTCCCTCCAGCCGAGGTGGAGTCCGGGTTTACAGCCCCTACTTCATTGTCCCCAAGAAGACCGGTGGGTTACGACCGATCCTGGACCTGCGCATTTTGAACCGGTATCAGGATTGGTTTGCAGCGATCGACCTGAAGGACGCGTACTTCCAGGTGTCCATCTTACCTCGACACAGACCGTTTCTTCGGTTTGCCTTCGAGGGGCAGGCATGTCAGTACGCCGTTCTCCCATTCGGGTTAGCTCTGTCCCCTCGCGTCTTCACGAAGATCGTCGAGGCAGCCCTTGTTCCCCTTCGCGAACACGGGGTTCGCATCCTGAATTATCTCGACGACTGGCTGATACTAGCACACTCTCGAGCTCAGCTTTGCGAACACAGAGACTTGGTGCTCCGGCACCTAGCCCGTTTGGGCCTTCGGGTCAACCGGGAAAAGAGCAAACTTTGCCCCGTGCAGAGGATCTCTTTTCTCGGCATGGAGATAGACTCGGTCGCCATGTCCGCGCAGCTCACGAACGAGCGCGCGCACTCACTGCTGGCTTGCCTTCGTCAGTTCGAGGGCAAGAGTGCGGTTCCACTGAAACTTTTTCAGAGGCTCCTGGGGCATATGGCATCCGCGGCCGCGGCAACGCCGCTCGGTTTGCTTCATATGAGACCGCTTCAGCTGTGGCTTCGCGATCGAGTCCCGAGGTGGGCATGGCATCGCGGCTCGCTCCGAGTCCCAGTGACTCCGGCAGGCCGGCGAACCTTCTTCCCGTGGTCGAACCTCAGCTTTTTACGGACAGGTGTCCCTATTCAGCGAGTTTCCAGACATCTCGTCGTCTCCACGGATGCATCTACCACGGGTTGGGGTGCCATGTGCAATGGGCATGCAGCCGCCGGTTCCTGGACAGGAGCCCAGCGCCTCATGCACATCAATTGCCTCGAGCTGTTGGCAGTACGGCTCGCCCTGCACCGCTTCCGAGCGTTGCTCAAGGGCCAGCATGTGCTTGTCCGCTCAGACAACACTACGGCAGTAGCGTACATCAACCACCAGGGGGGGTCTACGCTCACGCCAGTTGTCGCAGCTCGCCCGCCACCTCTTGATATGGAGTCAGAAGCACCTGAGGTCCCTTCGTGCAGTTACATTCCTGGAGACCGGAACTGGGCAGGCGACGAGCTGTCCCGGGTCCGTCCCCTCTCCGGCGAATGGCGACTCCATCCTCAGTCGGTCCAGCTGATTTGGGACGAGTTCGGGGAGGCACAGATAGACCTGTTCGCCTCTCGGGACTCGTCCCACTGCGCCCAGTTTTATTCTCTGACCCGCGGCACTCTCGGCTCGGATGCGCTGGCGCACAGCTGGCCACGGGGCCCACGCAAGTATGCGTTTCCCCCAGTGAGCCTCCTTGCACGGGTGTTGTGCAAGATCAAGGAGGACGAGGAGCAGGTCTTGCTGGTAGCCCCCTACTGGCCCACCAAGACGTGGTTCTCCGATCTCATGCTCCTCGCGACAGCACCTCCTTGGCCTATTCCTCTGAGACAAGACCTACTCTCTCAGAGACGGGGCACTCTGTGGCACCCTCGTCCCGATCTTTGGAGGCTGCACGTGTGGCTCCTGGACGGGACGAGGCAGGTTTGAGTTCGCTGCCACCTGCGGTGGCGGCAACCATCACTTCCGCAAGAGCGTCGTCCACGAGACACCTTTATGCGTTGAAGTGGAACCTCTTCGTCAATTGGTGCTCTTCTCGCGGAGAAGACCCCCGGAGATGTTCGATCAGTGTCGTGCTTTCCTTCCTGCAAGAAGGGTTGGAGCGCAGGCTGTCGCCCTCCACCCTTAAGGTTTACGTCGCGGCCATTGCCGCTTCTCATGAAGCAGTGGAAGGTAAGTCCTTAGGGAAGCACGACCTGGTCATCAGGTTCCTGAGGGGAGCGAGGAGGCTGCATCCGCCTCGTCCTCCCCTCGTACCCTCTTGGGACCTCTCGGTAGTTTTAAGTGCTCTGCAGAGGCATCCCTTTGAGCCTTTGCAATCGGTAGAGTTAAAGTTTCTGTCCATGAAGACAGCACTCCTGGTTGCATTGGCCTCCATCAAGAGGGTGGGGGACCTGCACGCATTCTCCGTTGACGAAGCGTGCCTGGAGTTCGGGCCGGCTTACTCTCACGTGATCCTGAGACCCCGGCCTGGATATGTGCCCAAGGTTCCCACCACTCCCTTCCGGGACTAGGTGGTGAACCTGCAAGCGCTGCCCCGGAGGAGGCAGACCCAGCCTTGGCACTGCTCTGTCCGGTACGTGCTCTCCGCACCTATGTCGACAGAACGCAGTGTTTCAGGACCTCAGACCAGCTCTTTGTCTGTTATGGAGGGAGCCAGAAGGGAAGGGCTCTCTCAAAGCAACGGCTGTCCCACTGGATAGTGGATGCCATTGCTTTGTCTTACCAGCAGCAAGGCCTTCCGTGCCCCCTTGGTGTGACGGCCCATTCCACTCGGAGTGTAGCCTCCTCTTGGGCTTTAGCGCACGGCGCCTCGCTAACAGACATCTGCAGAGCTGCAGGCTGGGCGACACCCAACACCTTCGCCAGATTCTATAATCTGCGAATTGAGCCGGTATCCTCTCACGTACTCGTTTCGGCCAGTTCTGGATCCGCTCAGGTGTCTTCGCTTGCTCGCCACTCCACTCCCCAGACTGGATAAGTGCGATATTTCCTCAGTTCTTCCATTGAAGTCTTGAGTCCTCCAGCACCGACGATGCGGGCACCACTGCGTTGCTCTGGATGCTAGCTAGGTGCCTCCATGCGCACGGTTCCCCATGGTAACCGTCTCATGTGTATTATCCACTGTAAGCCTCTCTGAGCATGTGTCTTCCCTTGGCAAGCCATCTGCCACCCCTGGAGTTTAAATCAGTAGCCACCTGCGGTTGGTACTCCAGTGTTCCATATGCGTTCCTATGTGGCCATATGTGTATTCATAAGTCCTCCCTTCGGTAGGCAGCTGGTAGCATGTCCCCTTCGGGATATGTTTCCCAGTGTACCTTGGTAATCCTGTGTCAAAGTCGGATCCCCAAAAAAAAAAAAAAAAAAAAAAAAAAGAGGTAAGGCTCGGGGGTTCAGTCTTTCGCAGGGCACTGGAAGACAGCTTGAAGATGGCGTGATGGCACAGACCCCCAATCTCCGTCACTTCTGACGTAACTCGAAGTGACTACGAAAGGGAACGTCTCGGTTACGTATGTAACCCTCGTTCCCTGAGTAGGGAACGGAGACGTTACGTCTCCCTGGCACTTCTGCTGTGTCGCTGGGTAGATGCCGAGTTCAGTCTTGGCTCCTCAGCGAAGACATACTGCGGTTGCGTTCACTTCCTGCTTTTATACTCACGGAGTAGGGCGGAGTACGCTATGCAAATTTCCGCAGCCCCAAGGCATTGCATGCCATTGGCTCGTGTCTAAATACTCGAAGAGGATTGGCTTTCTATGCGAAACCCCCAATCTCCGTCACTTCTGACGTAACGTCTCCGTTCCCTACTCAGGGAACGAGGGTTACATACGTAACCGAGACGTTTTATGGGGAGGGAGGTTACACTCCCCCCTTGTGAAACTTCTAGTTAATCGCTGTTTTTTCAGAGCAAAGTGTTATAAACTTTTTCAGAGGGGGAGCAGTAGCACTATAAATGATTTTATGTATCAAAGACACATTCGAGTGTTTTATTAAATTATCTAGACTAAGTAGCTCATATTTGACCAATATATTACAGTGATGATAATGACAAGTTTTTTTATCATGAATCTTGAGACAGTCTTTATACAATGATTTGATGGGTTTTATGACTGTCTTACATGCTTGAAACCAGGATGTGATACAGTACAAGAGGTGAGATAATCATCGCATTTAAATATGTGCTGGATGCAACAGTGGTGAGAGAATTTCTTATATATCTATAATTTACTAAGTTAAATTTCAATTTATTGCACATATTTTTAACATGACCTTTAAAACTAAGTGTCGAGACTAGAGTTACCCCCAGATACTTAAATGTATCTACATGTTTTATATATTGGCCATTTACTAAAACTTCCGGAAAAGTATTAACTTTAGACCGGTTTGTAAAAAACATAGTTACAGTTTTCTCAACATTTAATGTGAGGCATGAGTCATATAGCCAGTCACTGACCTTGCTCATAACATTTGTTAATTTTTGGCTACTTCTATTGCACTTCTCCCATGGGTATATAAAACTGTGTCATCCGCATACATAACAATGTTTGTACCCTTGCAGATCAAAGGCAGGTCATTAATATATAAGCAAAACAATAGGCCCTAAAATCGATCCTTGTGGTACTCCCACAGTGGAGTCAAGAGATGTTGACAAAGTTCCATTTATTTGCACACATTGTTTTCTATTTATCAAATAAGATTTTATCCAATTTTGGACATTTGTTGAAATATCGTATTTACCCAGCTTGTGTATCAGTACCTCGTGGTTCACTGTATCAAAGGCTTTGCGTAATTCTAAGAAGACTGCTCCCACCACTCCTCCTTGATCTAGGCTCATTTTAATTTCCTCAAGGAAGTAACAGCATGCAGTTTCAGTGGAATGTTTTTTCCTGAAACCAAATTGCATCGGATATAACAAGGACTTAGAGTTTAGATGTGCTATAAGTTGCTCTGCCACAACCCTTTCGATAACCTTTGATACAGCTGGTAGAATACTGATGGGTCGGTAATTAGAGACCACTTGGGTATCCCCAGATTTGTGAACAGGGGTAACAATGGCATATTTAAACACACTGGGAAAGACATTTTCATTAAAAGACTTGTTTATAATCATCACTAAAGGTGTCATGATAGATTTCTTCTGCTGTTTTAAAAAAGCTGTATCACAACCATATATGTCTTTTCCACCTTCTCTGGGTTGATTAAAGAGAACTCGAAAGCAGCATCACTACAGGTTAAAGCTTGTGTAATTTGAATGTTTGGAAATGTTAAACTCAATTCTTGTACTAATTTTATATAATAATCATTAAAACATTCCCCAATAATCCTATCATCATCCTGAATACAACCATCCACCAAGTGTTTATTTGCTGATTTTTCCCTTCCAAGTAATTTGTCAATACTCTTCCATAATTTTTTAGGGTTTCCTTTTGCCTCATTAATAACTTTGAGGAAGAAGTTTGCTCTTGCCTTTCAAGTTGTTGTGTTACTTTATTTCTTAAACTTTTAAAAATCAAGTGATCAGTATTTAATTTTGTTTTTTAAAAACTTTTTCAAAGAAGCATCCCTTTTTTTCATTAATTACCAGAGATTAGTGTTAAACCAGGGTAGATTATATTTTTTATTGGTTTTCTTACCCCTTTTCTTGGTGTATTTTAAAGTAATGTCTTTAATGGTTGACATTAAATCAGCACTAGCTGGTTCACAGGTCATGCTACCAATTTTGTCATACCAGTTTACTTGCTTTATCTCATTTTCAATAAAAGGCCATGTCCTTTGAAGTGATAAAAGGCATGGAATTCCTGTTCATTGAATTCTGATTTTTAAAGCGTGTTTTTGACAGTTTCCTGGAGACCAAAGTGAGATTATGATCTGATAGCCCAGTGATAAGGTTATAGATCTTTCTAATTCTATCCGGTTTATTTGTAAAAATCAAATCTAGAAGTGTTTGGGATGATTTTGTTATTCTTGTAGGCTTATGGATTATCTGCATCATCTGAAAGGTTTTGGCAATATCTTTAAGCTTTTTCCTACGCGTTTTGTCTAGCCAATTTAAATTGAAATATCCCATAAGAATAACTTCCATTTTTCCATGTTGTTTAAGTATAACATTTAAACAATCATAAAATTAATTTGTGGCAGTAGGAGGGTGGTAAACTGCAAAGACAGCAAAACACATTTGGGGAGATAATGTAATTTTTACCCCCAAGCATTCCAAATTGTTTTCTGGAAAAATTATTTGCTGACTTTGAATGCTGTCTTTCACGTAAATCAGGGATCCACCCCCTTTCCCTTTCCCTCTGTCCCGTCTATACACATTGTACCCTGGAATATTAAAAACAGATAAAGATGTTGTTGGGGTTAACCAAGTCTCTGTGAGGCATAAGTAGTCGATGTTTGAGTCTGTTAGTAAATGTTCAAGTTGTTCGGTCTTTGAGATAATGCTACGTATGTTCAAGTGACCACCAAAAATGCCTTTCGGCTTCGTTTTAGCGTCCCACAACACACTCGCATGATTTACAGTCTGAAACAGTTTCATCTGCTGCTGTTTAAGGCACGAAGTTATCACCATATTTGTTAGAGGAGTATTACCTCGAGTTCCCGCGCTGGTAAAGGCAGCATACTTTGCAGAGATGTCAAAATCAGCCGTGGTTTGGTCAAGATCCATAGATCTCGGTCCAGGATTTGAGTGGACATCTCCGCACAAAAGAAGGATTGCGCAGAGAATGACGGATGGGCCTGGCTTTGTAGACATAGATGTAGAATGTCCACGCAACTCACTTTGTACACGCCTCGCTCAGCCATCATCCAGGATGTTTGAGTATAGTATATACTGGCTCCACGAAACCACCGGCACACCGACAGCGAGTTTTGCAGGTAAGTCCATAAGCACACGTTTAGAGGCAGAGCTCCAGCTCACCCATGTCTGTGAGCCCATCAGGAAAAGCAGGTGCATCACCAAAATAACGTGGTCTAGGGAGTTTTTATATCGCTGAGGCGCCCAAGTTCCCTTTCGTAATCACTCCGAGTTACGTCAGGAGTGACGGAGAATGGGGGTTTTGCATAGAAAGCCAATCCTCTTCGAGTATTTAATAATGAGCCAATGGCATGAAAATGCCTTGGGACTGTGGAATTTGCATAGCGTAACTCCGCCCCACCCCGTGGGTATAAAAGGAGGAAGTGAACGCAACCGCAGTATGTTTTTGCTTCGGAGCCAAGAGACTTCTTCACTCCCAAAGCCAGTTTCACTGGGTCCAACTCTTCGAGACGAGCGTCCTCTTCAGTGTTGGTGTGACGGCGGTACCCAGCGAGATTCTGCATTGCCTGCGATCTGAGCAGTGGTCTGCCAGACTGTGCGTTTCTCCCTGGACGCCTCAGCGCTGAAAGAGTGAATTTCCTCCTCTCTATTGAAAGAGCTGCACGCGGCACGTCTTTTTAAAGATGGTTCGCCCGTGTTCTTCTGGGTGCGGTCGATTCATGTCGTCTTCTGATGGTCACGATCGCTGCTCTGTGTGTCTGGGCATTCTGCATGCAGTAGCAGCATTCGTGGATGACTCATGTTCCTTCTGAATAAGGGGAACATGATCATCTAGACTCAATGATCTGATAAAAGTGAGAGTCCCTGTGTCCGCTACTCATTCTGCTTCTTCTTAATAGAAGCTCTTCGACTCGCGTACAGGGTGATTTGACGGTGACTGGTGTGGAACAGACCCTCGGCGGCCGGTTGCCCGTGGGAACGCTGGGACTCCCCATGTGGAGCGCTCTGTGTGGACGCTCCGGTGGTCCCCCGGTGGACGCTACTGCGTCCGCAGAGCGCGTCCTCCCGCGGTGCTCCCAGGCGCCCACCCAAAGCCTGTAGGTTCTCGTCGTCTATGGCGGCGCGTTCCTATAGGGCGGCGGGACAGGCAGCCTCCGCCCTGCATGTGATGAGCACAACATGACATCATGACTTTTGCGTAAACATATACGCCACTTTCGAGTCAGGTGGCGTGTTATCTCCACGCATTTTGTGCTATCCGCGTGTGTCCGCGTGTATGCGTATATGTCTACGCCATTAACGTCTGCGTCATTCCGCGTGTCTGAACACTCAGTCAAATCTCCAGTCATAAATGCCATTAACCCCTTTGACGGTTAAGTTTAGGGATGGGGTTGAGGTAAGTCATATCTTTTTTTTACCTAGGATGGTAAGGGAACAGTCATAAATGCCATTAACCCCAATGACGGTTAGGTTTAGGGACGGGGTTGAGGTAAGTCATATATATAACATTAAGTCAACGGCGTTCATAAACACGCTGAAAGGTGATTATGCGTCTTGATAGCACGCCAAAAATGGAAATACGAATTGGCGTGTCATACACACGCTACTTCATGAGATCAGTCTGGATGAGCACCTGCAAGTGCACGGTTCCCTATGGTAACTGTCTCATGTGTATTATCCACTGTAAGCCTCTCTGAGCATGTGTCTTCCCTCGGCAAGCCATCTGCCACTCCTGGAGTTAAGTTTCTAGCCACCATTAGGTTGGTGCTCCAGTGATCTCCATATGTAGTCCCTAACACGGCCATATGTGTATTCCTAAGTCCTCCCTACGGTAGGCATTGGTAGCATGTCCCTCCTGGGATATGTTTCCCAGTGTACCTTGGTATTCCTGTGTCAAAGTAGGTAACTCCTGTGTAAGTAAGCTAAGTAGGAGTCCAGACTTTCGCAGGGCACTGGAAGACAGCTATGAACATGGCGTGATGGCATAGACCCCCATTCTCCGTCACTCCTGACATAACTCGGAGTGACTACGAAAGGGAACGTCTCGGTTACGGATGTAACCCTCGTTCCCTGAGTAGGGAACGGAGACGTTACGTCTCCTTGCCACTTCTGCTGTACCGCTGGGTAGACGCCGAGTTCAGTCTTGGCTCCTCAGCGAAGACATACTGGGGTTGCGTTCACTTCCTCCTTTTATACCCACGGGGTGGGGCAGAGTTACGCTATGCAAATTCCGCAGCCCCAAGGCATTTTCATGCCAGTGGCTCATTATTAAATACTCGAAGAGGATTGGCTTTCTATGCGAAACCCCCATTCTCCATCACTCCTGACGTAACGTCTCTGTTCCCTACTCAGGGAACGAGGGTTACATCCGTAACCGAGACGTTTCATATTGTATTTTATGATAACCTGGTGGTCTCCCAGTGTGGTTGTTCGGGAGAGGTAAAACAGCAGTACCTGCCACTCTGCCGCTACCAGCCGCCATGATGACCATATGATAGACCCATCTAAAGATTTATATGTCCTCAGTTTCTCTTTACGATTGGTTTCTCTATAAGGTACGTGTAGAAGTCAGGCCACTCAACCAAGGTAACATAACGTTAATCCTGTCAGATCATCCATGCATTGAGTGAGCGTGTAGGCGGCTACAGGTCGGCCAATCTGGTTCCGTTTGTTAAAGATAACTTTTGGAAATAACAATCACAGTCCTGGACACTGAGTGACCTTGCACATTAAGGTAAAATTGGATTTTCTCCAGTCATTGTTAAAAAACAAGCTAACAATCCTTGCTAACTAGAGTTAGTGAAGCGGCCAGAGGGATCGTTCTGCCTCCACCTAAGCTCCGCCCACAAAAAAACGTCACCATGTTTACCAACTGAAAAGGGGTCTATTTAAAGCCCTCATAACTAGCGTTAAATCACCCTCCAGCCATGTGTTAATAGGTAGCGCAAATGCATATTGCTACATATCAAGACTACAATATTTCTCACCAAGCTAAGGCATATTGTTGCCTACTGAGGTCTATTATTGCTGGTACTACATTCACAAGACCAAATGTTGAAGCTGTAAGGAGGTGGGTGCCTGTTAGATTTTTATGTATTTTCTCTTGATTTTGGTTAGTTAGGGAGTTGGTGTACAACTTTTAGTACATGTCAGATTTTGTCAGATTTTATTCCTGTATTCAAACAGATAGGACTTGGTCTTGGGTGCCCAGTGGCATTGCAAATATGACTGCTGAGTGAACAGACTTTCCTACAAAGGGACTTTTTCTTAACTCTAAGGAAAAAAAAAAACTTATTTTAAGGACTGTTCCATTTAAAGAGAACCCCGACTAGTGAGGCATGTTGGCCTTATAAGCTTAACGTGGGTGTCAGCTATAAAAAGGCGATACAAAAACACTCCAAATGTTTTTGATTTTATCAAAAAAAGTCGAAAATCCATTCACTGGTAGGCCGCCATAGTTATTTACGCCTCAATACATTCTGGGTAGTGACGTGTAATGGTTGTAGTCGGTTGAGCCTAGCCGCTGTAGCTACTTCGTTTAATTTTTTTTTTCTACGTACCGACTAGCTAGATAAGTTTTGACAGTAGTGAGATGAACACGTCTGCCGTTCAGCCATCTCAGTTTGAACCTGAGCGCACCGTAGGCTTAAATCAAGAGAATAACACGGTGTGGCAACTGCTTGCCAGTGCCAAGCGAGAACGACCGCGTTTGCTGTAAAGAGATCAGTATTCAGTAATGTTATAGTCTAAGATTTAAGATTTTAAAGGGTTAGTTCACCCAAAAATGAAAATTAAGCCATTAATTACTCACCCCCATGCTGTACCAACCCCGTAAGACCTTTGTTCTTCGGAACACAAATGAAGATATTTTTTATTCAATTTGAGAGCTGTCTCACTACCACATTGGCTGCCTAAGGGACTGGCTCTTGACGGCCCAGAAAGTCAATGAAGAAAATGTTTAAATATCCCAAGTGACTACCGTGGCTCAACTATAAGTTTATCAAGCGACGAGAATACTTTTTGTGCGAAAAAACAAACAAAAATAACGACTTTATTCGACTATTCCTTTTCTTCCTTGTTGGCCTGAAACGAGACTTCCTTAGATTTCCACGACTCATGCGCAAAAATTGCGATTTCCTTCAACTACTTCAGTTCAGTTCTCGCGCATGCGTCGTGGAAATCTAAGGAAGTCTCGTTTCAGGCCAACAAGGAAGAAAAGAAATAGTCGAATAAAGTCGTTATTTTTGTTTGTTTTTTTCGCACAAAAAGTATTCTCGTTGCTTGATAAACTTATAGTTGAGCCACGGTAGTCACTTGAGATATTTAAACATTTTCTTCATTGACTTTCTGGGCCAAGTGCCAGTCCCTTAGGTAGCCAATGGGGTAGTGAGACAGCTCTCAAATTTAATCAAAAATATCTTCATTTGTGTTCCGAAGATGAACGAAGGTCTTACGGGGTTGGTACAGCATGGGGGTGAGTAATTAATGACTTAATTTTCATTTTTGGGTGAACTAACCCTTTAATATGTAGCCTAGTGCAAGGCCATTCGGTGCAATGGTAATTATTAATATTGTAACTTAATTGTAAGATTGAAAATGTACATGAGGTAGATAAGCATTATGGAATTGAGATCATGTCTGTACTATGTTATGATTGTACTGTACAATTAAATACAATCGTTGCTTATTAGTCTGCAGTCTGAATTGACTTTGCCTCAGAGCGTCCGTTAACTGAATGAATTGAGAATACCATCACCTGAAAATCCGGTAACATCAGCCATTTTCATTCAACCAGCTGATTTCTGTAACTAAATGTAAAACTAAATGTATATTGCTGCTAGGGCTGTCAACTTTAGTCGTTTAGTCCACTAATCAGTCTTGGTCAACTGACATTCTTATTGTTGCATTTTTTTTTTTTTTACCTATAGAAAGAGATTTTCAATGATTTACTGCTTGATATTTATTCCTTTATAAGCAGTTTTTTTATTACTGTATTCTAACTATAATTAGCCTATGTTTTATCCCCAACTTTAAATAGCCTACTTTAATTTAGGCTATTTTGTAACAGCGCCACAGTTTAGCGCACACATAGAACACTCGGTTCGCACCTGAGGCTGTCTGCGCAGCTGCTGCGCGCTCAGCAAGGGAGGCTGTATTCATTCAGTTAGAGCGCTACTTGTTTTGTTTTTTACGTTTTTATACACTATATTTTTTTTATCTTGATGCCGCGTGGACGCACTTGAAAAAAAGAGCTTGTCACACTGCGAACTTGAGCGCGCAAAAGACGTGAGCAGTCCCTTTTAACGGCTTTATCATGCTGACTCAATAGATTGTGTTTTCATATGTTTTTGTTTTTATTTGTACACTTTACGCATTGGAAAATAGCCTTAACAATATAACAAAACAAAAATAAACATATGCGGTCCTACAATAAAGCTAATTATTACTAGGATTGTTTTTTAGGCGTTTGGTTTTTTTGTGCGTTTGTTTTAAAAGGCCTAGATTGGCTGGACAAAAGTTAACCCATAGCTTTGAATGTAAAGAAGAATATAGCATACAGCCTGTATAAACGAGAGATTTTGTTAGGATTTTTCATTATGTGGCAGATTTTTGTAGCGTGTAGCAGTGGTCAGGTGCGCAATTGTGACTGTTAGCCTACTATAGCCTAGACCTAGGACAGAGCTCCTCACTTTGCAGTTAAAAAATAATTATTTTTTTTTAATTTGCAAAGAATTCTATTATTATAGTTTTATGTGAAGAGTTCAGATGCAAAAGCCTCTAAATGTCATTTGAAATTTTCTTCTTTAATGATGATTTATGTCAACCTTGTTAAGTTCAGTGATTTCACTTAAATGGCAATGGTAATTACCTATTAATTGTTATTTAAGTGAAATTACTGAACTTGAATATACAAGTTTATACAGAGCGCATTAAACGTGTTGAGTTGAAAAGTTTTCTGTAAGCGGCCCCTAATTTAATAACTAATGATTTGAAATGAATCTTTTTAAAATTTACTTAAACTAGACAATGACTTTCTTCAAGAGCTGCTGTACAGCCAAAACAAAAAATATCCTATTATCACTGTAAATCTGCTTTGATACAAGTAAATGAAGGTAACATGACAATACAGAGGGGAAGTTATTTTGATTAAAGATTACGAGGACATTTCAAGTAGGTCTATGCAATTAAATGTTAATTACTAAACTAAAGATACATTTTGTCACACACCAATAAAAGGTCAGTAAAAAAGTTGACAGAACAAAACAGCCTGATCTCTGTCCTGAAAAAACCTATTTATGAGCAAACAGTTCAACAAGCATTTCTTTGCACGTCTCGCTGATTTATTTGGCGAGATGGACCCTGTGCGACAGAAACAAAGCCCAGCATAACACATGATGGACTGCTTCACAGGCCCTTCATTAATTTCCCACCCTGCGTCTCCAGCCCTCATTTTGCTTTAGGCTTTTAGTTCTTGGAGCCAATAGAAAAGGCGAAGAATAATTGATGCCCCGAGACTCCAGACAAGACAATAGGTCACAACAACAGCCACCGTTAGATCAAACGGCCTAAGAAAAACTGGCCAAATATAATTCGGTCTTGTTGATTTCCGCGAACAGGAAGTGTTTCTGTAGTCCTTCTGAATGCAGCTCCCACCTGCCAGTGCTTAGAAAATATAAGCTTCACAGCCAGCAAAACACATCCTGAGATCAAGGGTGTCGCGCTTTCATGTGAAACACACAGTTTCCTTCTTTTATTTGAAACTCAAGCTGTTTTATTCAACATCTTTTGTATCGTGGCATTATTTCCATGACCATTAAGCACAATTCATCCCTCAGATGTTCATAACTGTAATGCATCAATATATTTCACTAAGAAATTTCACATTAAACCCGAATAATTTGGCAAAACTCAAAAGAATTTAGGTAATTAGTTCCATCACAATTTTTAAGTTTTAGTTTTAAAATTCAAAGTTTAAGAGAACAGAACTTGAGTATTTGAGTAAGCCAATTCATATCTAAGAAAATTATCATGTAATCTCAACCTAAATATTTTTAGTAGTGAAATCTTGGCAAGAGGCGTGGCAACTAACATGAGCTGAATTGTAGTGTTGCCAGTACAGACTAAACAATTCATCATTTAATTCATGCCAAATTCGGAAATAATCACTTTAGTACTTTGTGCTCAGGCCACTGTAAAATCAAATCATACTCCTTAGTATAAAAATACTAGTAGGTTACTTTATTTTAACCATATGTTTACTACAAATTTTATATTATTGCTGAAATATTACAAAATATAGCTCCCATAACTATCGTAATTTAAGTAAAATTACTCAAAATGTCCAAGACGTGCTGTTACGCATGTGTACTGGTCCACTATTTCCCCTCCCCAACACACAGCACAAAAGCACATGCAGGCTGCAGCTCTTGCCGAGGATCGCACTTCGTGAAGTTCAAGGTAAACTCTTTTAATTTAAACCTCATTTTCTACTTTGTTTGTGTGCTTGTCTTAATAATTGTTACATTTTCTGCACGTTAGTTGCAATCTGTTTTGTTAGCCCATGCATGTTAAGAACTTACAAACACGTTTTGACCATTGCGGATCATCTGAAGCAATTTCTGATCAAAGTAGTTATTTGACGCTTTATATCTGTAAATCCAGCTGCCTGGTTTCCTATTAATTACTACGTTAATTAATTTGTTTTAGTGATGGGCAAGGTTAGCCAGTAATTTGAACTGATGATTGGTCATGAATGATTAACGTTATGCAGACGCAAATGTTTACAGAATTCAAAATTCAGAGACAACTGTACAAAACGTGTCAAATGGGTCATCTCGTTTTGAATTTTGTGTTTATGGAATGATTATCGTTGACGCTCAGCAAATAGGCCTACTATAGGATAACATTAGCTGGACGCACCAATTTCGAAAGAGGCAGCTCAGAGACACGGCTGCATTCACTCTAGAGAGCGTGCAATCCAGGCACAGTAGAAATGGCTGGATAAGACCGCTCCACACATTTAATTTCATTCAGCGGGTATTTTTGTCTTTGGGAGGGAAGAATCACAAATCCAAACCCTAAAAAATAAGCTTTTAAGCTACACTTGTGTATCCTTACTTTCTGCCCTGGGATACCTAAGCTGCTGTGTTTAAGGAGATATCCCAAAATGAAAATTCTGACAGTAATTCCTCACCCTCATGTTGTTCAACACCGTAAGACTTTCGTTCATCTTCGGAACACGAATTAAGATATTTTTGATGAAATCTGAGAGCTGTCTCACTCCTCCATAGGCTTCTAAGGGATTGAAATTTGCCAGCCCAGAAAAGTTATTAAAGGCATCGTTAAAATAGTCCGAGTGACTACAGTGGCTTAATCTCAAGTTTATCATGCAACGAGAATACTTTGTGTGCGCAACAAACGAAACAAGTCGTTATTTTTGTTTAACTATTCATATTCTTCTCTTTGGGCCTCAAGTCAGTTCACATTGCGTAACAGCGCAATGCTTCTGTGTTGTACGTCACACAAAGGCTCACTATTGGCCGACGCTGGTCACATGTGTGTGATGCGTGTGACGTACAACACAGAAGCGCTGCGCTGTTACACTACGTGAACTGACTCAAGGCCCACACAGAAGGATATGTATTGTTGAATAAAGTTGTTATTTGTGTTTGTTTTTTGCACATAAAGTATTCTCGTCGCTAGATAAACTTGAGATTGAGCCACTGTAGTCACTCAGACTATGTTAACAATTTATTTAATTACTTTTCGGGGAGGCCAGTTTCAGTCCCTTAGAAACCTATGGAGGAGTGAGAAAGCTCTCAGATTTAATCAAACACTTATTTTGTGTTCCGAAGACAAACGAAAGTCTTACGGGGTTGAACAACATGAGGGAGAGGAATTACTGTCAGAATTTTCATTTTGGGATGAACTATGCCGTTAAGATGTAGGTATATTGGCATATTAATTTGCACTAATTTCAAGTGGCCACTATAATTAAAATAAGTTAGGGTTAGTAAGCCACATATTGTGTCATGGTACAAAAAAAAATTCTATTTCTGGGTTGTAAAGTCCTATTTTATGTTATGTTTGCTTTTTTGTTTGCATACAGTGCCTGTTTTGAAAATGTCATGACAGCAGAATGCTGCTAGCCAAGAGAACACAGATGTTTTAAAGAAAATTTTTGATTGTGATTTTTTACAAAAAATAAACATTGATAATTCCACACTTGTCTTAGGTGCATTCCATGCTATTTAAACTGCTAAAAATACGTTCACTTTACTTGAAGAAAATGTGGAAACCGATTGCACATATTTTTTTAAGTCTCTGTAGCTTAAAATGGTAGATTAAAACCATGTTGCGAATAATAGTATTTAAGATGTTTGCAGAACACATTATAATGCTGTCAGTTAAATGGAACTACTCAAGTGATCTTACTATTAAATCTTAAGTAGAATTAATAAATATTACTGAGTATGTTAACTAGAACTTTACTTTAAACTGACTTGATATTTATCACTTAATTTACTTGGAAAGAGTGGTCTTTCTTTACTTTTAACTGATTATTAACTTAACTTCAGTTTTCCCTTTAAGTTTGCTTTGCAAAAATAAGGCAATCGGTTTCCAAACCTTTTTTTAAGTAAACTGAACTTGTTAGAATTTACAGTGTGTGTGTGTGTGTGTGTATGACGCATGCAAAGAAATGTTTCAAGTTTGATAATAAATAGGTTTTGCAGGACAGAGATCTGACTTTTTTTTTCTTTTTTATATAAAGGCAGTGGCCAAATCAGTTGCCAGGCCACTGGGAATTCTTCTGGTGCTCCTGTTGGCCAGTACAGGACTGTTACTTATATTGTTGATGTGGTCTGTTTTACTCTGTTAGTAATAGTAAACACAAACACATTTAAAAGTAACACAAGTTTAATTATTCAATTTCTCATTCATTCATACATGCATGCATATGTACACAAACTCTAATGCCTAATATTCATATTATGTTACAGGTCAATGTGTATAAAACATCCAGACAGATGAATGTTTATCTTGACATTTCGAGTGATTCCTCACAATTCTAGGTTATTTAATTGCATTTCAATCTGTTTGCAGAAAAGCAGGTGAGTAAAATGGGAATTGTTTGTTTCAGTACGAGACGATACAGAGTCCAGCGGTTGCTATAGTTCCAGTCCTGACAGAAACAAAACAAATGAGAAAACATCAATACTAGCACTGCTGCAGAATCTATGATAGAAACATTAAAGTCTCTGTAAAAGCAATTCTACAAAAAAGTTCTAAACACATTATAAATGTTACATATGCATTGCTAAAACATATTACAAAGACTGAACTGTGAAGTACTGAAATGTGGAGTTAGACCGTTAAAAAGTTTTTCACCATTGCAATTTTACGGATTGTTTGGGCAGGGCTAAAACAGGGAGCCCATGAGCTCCTGGAGACGCCCCTATTTGATGACGCACAGAGTCTGATCTCTCCCCTAACACACAATAACACTCCCCGAGCACATTCCCATTCACCGCTCAATCGCGAGTGACTGTCAGTACTATTAGTTACTACAGCTGAGCCTACAGTTTGCTACCTAGCTATGCCTTCGACACAGAAATGCATAGACTACCTGGATGCGATCATGTACAAAACATATCGGTATCTTCATTTAAATTCCCTAAAAACGATCACATCAAGAAGAGGTTTTTAGAGAGCCTAACGTTACCTTGATGAAGAGCTGAGGATCACCGTCAACACCCACCTCTGTAGTGATAATTTTACACAGGATAGTTTTATAAACTTTCCTCAGAGACAACTGGGATTCACCAAAACGACCATCTTCCGCCTCAGCGTTCATCCTACTGTCGCGAAAGCAGTTTCAAATATCACCGTCGACAGCTCCAGCAAGTGGGCGTGGTTTCAGCACAGCCAGTGGACACGCCCCCAGCGTTTGAGAACAGAGATAACTGCTCATTTTTTCAAGATTTTGATAGCTTATTTTATGTACTTGCCGGCTTTTTTGTCATTCAAATTTGGCTGGGTGGCTAATAACACATTTTTCTGTGGTGTGACATACTTAGAACACATAATTAATTTTGACTTTACAGGGACTTTAAATGCAACATGAAACACACTTAACTTCCATGCATTACACAGCAACAGTAGAGACTTAAAGGTGCTGTAATGTAACTTTTCACTCCACTAAAGCATAAAAATACCATATGTTTACATGTTTAAAAAAAAAACTATTTTACATCCAGTTATTTTACTTTGAAATGTGCATTCTGTGTTGGAATGTCTTCTGTTTTGGTCTGTCTGATCTCGCAGAGTTCAACCAATAGTATTTCGACACCCTGTGATTCCAGTTCCAGAAACACAACGTATTTGTCTACCATTCGTACAGACTGCACCTTAAAGGCCTTTTCACACAGGGACGAATTTTGCGTGTGTTATTTGGCGACGTTTAACGCCTCGTGACTAAACAAAGGGCCCCAATGTGAGTGTTCACACTGCGTGTAAAACGACACACATAAAAGCGTAATTTTTAAAAAAAACGCCTCAGGTTCGTTTTTTTAGTTTGATGCGCTGCGTCAAAAACTATTCAAACAATTAGATTGCCGCTTTTGCTCACGTGTTTGGAGCTTCTGAAGTTACAGTAAAACACAACTTGGGGGCGCTCAAACACAAAACGGTCTTGCCGAGCATACATATGCAACGGCGAAGAAGATATACGCCAAGTAGCATTGCCGTCTACACAGCCAGGAAGAAATAAGACGAGGAAGATGCAAGGCAAGATGAATGTAGAGCTGCTGTTCTCGTTGGTGCTAGAACATAAAGAACTATATAACAAACGCGACAGGGACAACAAACATCTTGATAAAAGAGAAGTTAGAGAACTGTTATGGAGTGGTATTGCAGAGCAAATTGGCACCATTTAATGTCAGGGAATGAATCTGTTCACTTGGCTCATCATCAGCGAAAATTGCTTGGGTGTGAACACAAAAAACACGTTGAAAAATGCTGATGAATAACGCTCGCTGATATTCATCCTGGTGTGTACGGGCCTTAAAGGAGAACTCCGCGAACAATGAACCTTTGGTCTATTAAAACATCGGGACCTAGTCAATCGTTCTCTGAGATTTGTTTTCATGATAATCGAATGTAAAGAGTTTTATCTCTAAAAACTGTTTAGTGTATAATGTTAGTAATGGGGGCATTGACTAAGTAAAAAGAAATCGCTAGTTTATACCACTAACAAGGCTCAAAATAGCCCCACACTAACGCAGTAACATAATGAGGCTCCATACATGCAAAACGAAGCATTGAGTACTTTGTAAGCACTCGTTTAATAAGAAGATACTTTATGAAGACAGTTCACTTAGTTGTATACAGACCGGAGCCATCTTAAAAAATAGTCTCGACAAGTCGATCCCCGAACACCGCTCATACAGTTCAGAAGTTCGCTGAACTTCATACAGTTCAGATCACTCAGCACGCCGTTCGGAGATTGACTTATCGAGACTATTTCCTAAGATGGCTTCTGTCTGTATACGTGAAGTTAACTGTCTTTATAAAGTATCTTCTTATTAAACGGTCTGTACACTTACAAAGTTCTCAATGCTTCGTTTTGCATGTATGGAGCCTCATTATGTTACTGCGTTAGTGTGGGGCTATTTTGAGCCTTGTTAGGGGTATAAACTAGCGATTTCTTTTTACTTAGTCAATGCCCCCATTACTAGCATTATACACTAAACAGTTTTTAGAGATACAATTCTTTACATTCGATTATCATGAAAACAAATCTCAGAGAACGGTTGACTATGTACCGATGTTTTATTAGACCAAAGGTTCATTGTTCGCCGGAGTTCTCCTTTAAATGTGTGAATGTAGACTACACTATGCATTGTCATTTAATTAATATTTATTAGGGCTGGACGATATTGGGAAAAAAAAAAAAAAAAGACATTGCAAAAAAAAATTTAGTTACATTTGTAAAGGTTTAATCTAGAATGATTGGGGTGGTTGGTTTTGTAGGAACTGCGTCTAAATACAACAGAACAAAGATGGAAATTAAATGGAAATTATAGTGCTTTGTTTTTCAGGTAAATATAACTGTATTCAGGTACAGACAAACAAAATCTAATGTAAAATAACACTGCACAGTCTTTACTGTATAAATTAAATATAACAATTAATTATTGATACAATTTATCTTTGTTAAAAGTATTTAACTTTGTTTCTTTATCTGTTTCTGCATGTACAACATAACATGCACCTGAGGAAAACCGTTGGTATAGATAATTCAAACGCAGACGTGAGGGAAAGCGAACAGAGCCGAATCAGTCGGTGCTGATTATCAAAACAAACATCCTTTCCATGAGAAGAATAAACGTCACAAGTTTCAATATGGTCATGAAGTGTATTTAGAACAGAAATTATACTTGCTACTACAATTTAAAAAACATTTAATTGGACCAACAACACAGTTTGATAAACTATTTTTTTTCCATTGGCTCAACATATTTCTGATTGAGCCAATGTTAACAGAATATTGCCACAATCGAATTAAATTAGGAATTAAATTCAGTTAGGCTGTAGTTCTGCAGCAGGACAGAAAGACAGGAAACGAGCAGTGCGAAAGATCAAGTTTATTGTAAAATATGCACTTATATCACAGGGAGGCCGACTCGATTAAGTCATTCGCGGTGCTTCATGGGAGTGTTCAAATTAACCAGATCTTTTGACGTGTTTTGCTTGTTTTGACTCTCTGATTGGTGGAATTTAGTGTACAGCATCATGGTTAATGTAATTTTCCATTAAATATCATGGTTAATATATTTTACATTAAATATATTTAATGTAATATATATATATATATATATATATATATATATATTCACTCCTGATAGTAAAATAAGCTACTTTAACTTTTTATAAAAAAAAATATATTTAACTCTGTCATAAAAAGCAAAAATTACCGTGAAACCACCAGAACACAAATTTGTGGACAATTGTGCTGATGGATTTAATATGAGTGAACATGAATAGTCCGCTAGTCTGAACTAGTGTAGCATGATATACTGGTACTAGAAAGGTATCACAATACCCTAAACAGTACGATTCCTCATTTTTCAAGTACAGGTACTTTGTAAATGATACCGTTTAAATATAAGCCATATTTCAAGAGTTGAGTTGGAAGTGCGACAGCAGCAAGTGTGCAGCAATCTGCTTCCACTCCCAGCAGGCACACTAGCCATGCCAATCATTATATATCCACATAATGCAGGACTGCATAGTTATCGATTTTGTTAGAGCGATAATGAAACATGCATGAATGAAAATATTAACTGCGTGACGAGCTTGATGTTAAAAAAAGTTAAACACAGTGGCCCTCATTTATCAAAAGTGCGTACACCAAATTTCCAGCGTATACCTTGCGTACACTCAAAACCACGGTGAGTTTGAGATTTATCAATATGGACGTGGGCATACGGCACGCTCGAATCCAACACCAGCTTAGGAGGTGGTGTACGCACGTTTTGAGTTAGTGAGGAAATGCGCAGAAAAATTCCAAACACCACAAAACGCACAGACAAACTAAACGATATATTATGACCCACTGTAAAACAAACAAAAAACAACAACATAGTAATTATAAACTTCAGTGTTTATTTCTGTGTAACGTGGACTTCAATGTTTAATTTGTGTGACTTTACCAAAGCATTTGATTTGTAAGCATATGTAGGCTATTCCTTCAGTTGCGAGCCCGTTTTACCCTGACGTTTCAGGATTTTCCCCGGCAGGTGCGCACGGACTGGGTTCGGTAGCCTAATGAAAGGCTTTGATTGACCAAAAAATAATTCAGACTGACAAAATAATAAAAAAATACATTCTTCTTCTTTTAAATGATAATAATAATACAAATAATAGCCTAATAACGACATCCTTCTTCTAAATAACAATAAGCATCATTAATGCAAATCACAATAATAAGAAGAATAGCCTACTATTACAAATTGTCATGCAATTATTAATGTGAATGAATGGTACTTCACATCCATCATCATCACTATTATACGTGACGTGTTTATATGTGACGTGATTCAAAATTGAATGCTAATTTCAAAAGACGTGCTGTAAAATAATGCATTGTGATAGCTCATTTCGGCTCCACGTCAGAGAAGTTTCTCTTCTTTGCCGTCTTCCGTGTGTCCATGGCATAAAATGAGGGCGTGGGGGGAGCGGAGACTTGAATATTTAGAGGCGTGTTATTCTAATGACGATCGATTTCGGCCGCGGGATTTATCAAGGGCAGGCATTGCGTACACCTGGATTTCAAAGGTACGCACATCTTCATAAATCAGGCGGTGAGAGGAGTGTAAGCATAATCTTACACCAACATATACACCCGTTTCTACGCAAGATTGATAAATGAGGGCCAATAAGCCTCGAAAAGAACCTAATGTAGACCTTGCACGTTATCACACACCCGAAGCGTGCACACAGAAGGCTGCCTGTCAGTCATCTCAAATTCAGATCTTTTTTATGACTTATTTCACTTTAACAGTTAAATACACACAATTATGTCAAAATGCCCATCTTGGAAATTATATTCAAATAAATACACAATTGGTATAACTTAAAGGGATAGTTAAGGTCACCAAAAAATGAAAATTAGCCCAATGATTTACTCAATCTATATGTAGTTTATATATATATATATATATATATATATATATATATATATATATATATTTTTTTTTTTTTTTTAATGTGAGTGAGCTATAAAAGTCCATCATAAAAGTGCTCCATGTGGCACCAAGGGGTTAATAAAGGCCTTCTGAAGAGAAGCCATGGGTTTTTTGTAAGAAAAAAAAGTAACAAAAAAGTTTGATTATCGCGATTTTAATAATTCACTGAATCCTGTCGGCCAGTCTGACGCAGGCGCGCAGCATGCAATATTTTTTTAAATTACTATTCGAGAAGGAATGGCGGAAGGCAGTGACCATGCTCAGGAGATTTTTCAGCCTTTTAAAAGGACCAAATCTGAGGTGTGGTCATATTTTGGGTTTTACAAAAGTCCTGAGGGAAACTTGATCGAGGATGGTCACCCTGTCTGCCGAACAAAAAGTCACTGCAATAGAAACACTTCAAATCTGCCGAGTCGTCTTGTGTGATCATCACCCGAACGCAAGGCAAGTTAACTTTGACCTTACTACCAAAACTACGTCTGGGAAACAATTGGGCACGAAATGTTGTTTTGAGTTGAAACATTTTATGTCACTCACTTGAAATAGACGTGAAGCTTCCACGAAGAAAAGTTCGTAGCAAGTGGATTTGAGCTAAAGACGAACGAACAACTTCAAACAAGACTATTATTAAAAGGGATAATTTAAGGGATAGAAAAGTATAGATACATCACGTATTAAACCGATTTTATTTTTACCACATAATTACGGGGACATATTGAATTGATAATGAGATTAGCTAATGTTTTAAATCTTACCTATTTATGAATTCATTTTGTAAAACAATCGTCCAGACAAGATATATCTCACCAATATTATCAAACTCTGTAAGCAATAAATCAACTCTGATTTCATTTTTGCAATACAATCAAAAACCGGAGACGCAGGACGGCAAGTTGTATTTGAATGAAACAAGAGCGCGCGTCCGTTGTGATATGGATGTGCGCTGTGTAATCATGTGTTGCTATTGACGACGGGCATTGTAAAGAAGCAAATGCCATAGAATAGAATCTTGCTTAAAAAAACTGCATAGAGAGGCTTGTTTTATTTGTTGTTTGTTGATTTTCAATTATAAAACTTGTTGAAATGTTTTCAGTGTGAGCATCAGTTCTTTTTGAGCACTTTCATAAATTTTTAACAAAACCGTGATAATATTGATAATCACGATTATTTTGGACACTATAATTGTGATATGAAATTTTCATACCGTCCCATCCCTAATAGAAATGCTCTGACATTTCTCTTCAAAATTTCTAATTCACGACTGTTGTTTTGTTGTGCACTTTCCTCTGAGCTCCAAGTTCATAATTTTGTTCGTCAGGTCAGGGGTTAGTCTTCCACCATAAATCGGGCATTTTTGCCAAACAAAATTATCTTGCCTAAATGTTTGCGCTCATTGCATTTTTACAATAGGGAAATGTTGTTAAGAATTTACAAAACACAAGGCTTTATTTAAATTGTTCAATTAAATTGAAAAAAGTTGCACAAATAAATACAATAGAATAAAGTTTTTAAATAGGTCCAACCCTAGTATTCATAGACAGAAACTGAATAAATTAATCAAATGGAAAATAACACTGGATAGTATTTTAGTCCTGAATAGATTAAATACATAGGCTATTAATCCTGATTCCTTTAACTTAAAGCTCTCTTTTGTTGTTTTGATGACAAAATTAATGACAAACACATATGGCTGCCGTCACTTTAAGAGCTAGTGCACGGATACTGTTTTTATTATACTGGCATGCGTTTTATTATCAAAGACAAAACAAAAAAGATGTTTAGAGTATACTCACGAAGACCGAAAAGGACACAGTTTTGCATGTTAAAGCAATATAAATCAGTGAAAAATAACTTTTGTTACTGGCCAGCTGTTCTAGAGGCGGATTTTCTATAAATGTTCTCATAGAAAATCATCCCAGAGAGTGCGCGAGCACTGATTAGTTTAAAATCGCTTGAATGTTTAAACTGGTAAGACTTAAAAAGACGTGCAAATGGTAAACTTCATTCATGATGCACTGCTGGCCTGATTGTGCAAGTGAATATTCGGTCATGTCCCGACTCCTGAACCCGAGTGTGTATTATCGCAGCAGCGCTTGATGCTTGCCTTGCAAAACACATTTTGAGAGAAGAGATAGAAGACATGGCACTGCTGAACACTCGCGCTGTTTGTGAAATTGCTTCTGGCAGATAGTTATTAAAAGAATGATTTGATTTTATAATCTGTGTGGATTACGATTGCGGGAATATTCCGCATTATAAATGGGAGACCTGCGGGAATGATTAGAATTATGCGCAATACCCGCAATCCTGCGCCGAAATTTGAGCCCAGTGTACGGCTGTATGTCGGAAGCCAGTATTTAAAGCTATATTTTAAATATGGGTATTTTAAAGTGCATAAAGAATACCAGAGTTCATTTTTGTTATGATATTAATCAGTCTGTCGGCTTTAAAGGGATACTCCACTTTTTTTGGAAATAGGCTCATTTTACAACTCCCCCAGAGTTAAACTGTTGAGTTTTACCGTTATTGAATCCATTCAGCCGATCTCCGGTTCTGGCAGTACCACTTTTAGCATAGCTTAACGTACATCATTGAAGTGCACAAGACCATTAGCATTTCTCAGAAAAAAATGACCAAAGTGTTTCCATATTTTTCCTATTTAAAACTTGACTCTTATGTAGTTACATTGTGCATAAAGACCGACGGAAAATGTAAAGTTGCCGTACCATGAGTGCAGCAGGCGTAATGTTATGACGCAGCGCCTGAAAATAGTGACCAGCTTCCAACGTGACCGGGACTAAGTTTGTGTAGTCATCGCGCCTGCTGCACTCATGGTACGGCAGTAAAGTTTCTTGATTATTACGCAGGAATGAGAGTATAGTTCCCTGCATATCAGCCTAGAAAATCACAATTTTACATTTTCTGTCTGTCTTAATGCACGATGTAACTACAGAAGAGTCAAGTTTTAAATAGGATAAATATCGAAACACTTTGGTAATTTTTTTGGAAGCAATGCTAATGGTCTTGTGCACAATGATGTATGCTAAGCTATGCTAAAAGTGGTACCGCCAGAACCGGAGATCGGCTGAATGGATTGAAAAAAGGTAAAACTCAACAGTTTAACTCTAGGGGAGTTGTAAAATGAGCCTATTTCCAAAAAATAGTGGAGTATCCCTTTAATAACGTTTGGAACGTGGCACGACACCGTTTGAGAGGGTCCCTTTTCACAGTGGCGATGCACAGCTCTATGTGTTTCTAGGCATTATGGTGAAGATGGATAGGTTAAACTATAATTGATAGCTGTCAAATTATATTAGTGTTTTCCATACATTGGTTCACAATATCAACACAGCCTTTTGTAAAAATCTGTAAAATTTGTGGTTGCCATTGACATCGTTGAATAAACATGGCCACTTCAGGTTGGTGGAGAGATCCTGCCTCAAGTGGAGGAGTTTAAGTATCTTGGGGTTTGTTCATGAGTGAGGGAAGGATGGAACGGGTGATTGAAAGTAGTTGGGTCGCTGTTCTTTTCACACTGCATGACTATCTTGGCTAGCATTCAGTCACTGCTGTGTTCACACTGCACGATGGATCGGCGACAGAAGGTTTCACACTGCATTACTTTACAATAAGAAGAATCGCCGACAACTGTCTAGCACGCTACGCGCTAGGGATGCACCGATACCACTTTTTTGGAAAACGAGTACGAGTACGAGTACTTGCATTTTAGTACTCGCCGATACCGATACCGAGTACTTAATAAAAAAACAAAAAAAACATGATTTAAATATTTTTATATACGGGTTTTTAGGTCCTTGATTAAATTACTTGGGTAACACTTTATTCCGATAGTCCACTTTACTAACTATAAGTAATTTTTCAATTACATGTGTCAACTAACTGTCATTAGAGTATTAGTAGACTAGAGTATTAGTACGATCAGCTTAATATCTGATAACACTTTATTTATTTGGTCCCCCAACAGACATTCAACTGACTATAAGTAACTTGGCGACTACAAGTAAACTTATTCTCCTAATCCAAAGCCATTCACTTTGAAATTGTTCCACACCAGTGATGCACGGGTTGATCCAAAATGAGCGGGTGCCTGCGCCGCGGTCACCCGCGGTTACGGGTCATCCAAAAATATTTTTAATGATATTCGGGTCGCGGTCGGTCGGGTCGTTTGAAAAAAAATGCCAATTAAACCTTTGTATTTATATAGTACTAGATAGCATTTTCTATGAAATATATAGGCCGAATTTATTTATTGGCTGAATAACTGGCACGAAGATGACACACAAGCTCAGTCTAAACAGTTCTCAGTTCTGTACTGGTGTGATCCGAGAACCGCTGTACCTCTGCGTTCGTTACTATACGCGGATGCGCAGTATCAGCAGTATCAACAACATGTCTCAGTTCAGTGAACTGTTAGAGTTACTGGAGTAAAATATAATTCGGGATATTGGTTTATTTCAACTCGGAGGGACTGTCAGGCATGTCTGAAAGTGAGTAACTGTAGTACCTTGTGGATCAGCACTGACGCAAGACGTGAACTGATGCGAATGATTCAGTTCGATTTAGCGTACTGGTTCGACCGGTTCATTAAAAAGAACCGATTCGTTCACGAACCGGCCATGTCTATGATCACTAGTCTGCAGAGAGATGGAGGCGTCAAGAGAAAAGGTGAAGACTGGGGAGTGGAAGCTCCGCAAATACACAAATAAAAAGAGTAAGTGTGGGAGACATTTACCGAAATAATGAAAGATGATGACCAAAGTGCTGCCTTTGTTATATGTAGGCTACGTCTTCTTGCGATGCTGTGTTGTTACACGTTTATGGCCCAATGACGCTACGATGAGCATGTACTACTTTTAAAAAATACGGTCAGGAAGAGGGTCGGGTACAATATTTTCTTACTTTTTTTGCGGTCCGAGTAGCGGGCGGGTAGTTGAAAACGTTGGTAGTGTGCGGGTTGTTTATACATTGACCCGCGCATCACTGTTCCACACGGCTGACATGTCTCCCCATCTCCCCGCTCTGAGCTGCAGCCGGAGCCTGGGGGTGGGCACTCGGCGCCTGTGATTAACCCATTTCTCAGAACATGGTATCGGTCCCCGGTATCGGGGGACTTTTAACGAGTACGAGTACTTTAGAAAATGTGGTATCGAGGCCGATACCAGATACCGGTATCGGTATCGGTGCATCCCTACTACGCGCAAACTACGTACGTTTCACAACAAACACAGACTAGATGTAACAAGGAAACAACGCAACATCACACGTGAAAGACCTGAGTTCTCACGTGAGACTTTTTCGACTCTTATGAAATCTTAAACAGACATGGGTGCTCCTGCCAAATTTGTACTAATTTTCCTTCAATTTCTTGGGTCCAAATAGACCAAGAAGAAGCCTTTTTCTGAAACAACAATGGCTAGCTTGTTGATATGTGATCTATAACTCCTCCCCGGACTCCCTGCTGCTCTGTATCTTGCTCTCTCATTGGCTGTCAGTAATCGCCGATGTAGTTTTCAGTCAAAACTGAAACAGTTTTGATTTAATAAATTTGGCTGATGCTTTGAATGCTGCTGTTAAATAGCCCTATGGTACCTGAAAAACTTACCACAGTGACATAATTTTTTTTCTTTGCTTATTGTATTTGTCCAATTGTTTGTTATGTGTATCTTTGATGTTATCATTGATAACAAAGATAAAATAACATAAATAACTATATCATGACATATGACCACATTTCCCACCCTTAGCTCATGCCCTCAAATAGAAGTCAAATGAGAAATTGTCTAATATTTTGTGAGAGGGCAATTGAGGTCAATAACGGTTTAATTTGTCTTTATCCTTTTGTCCTTTTAAGTTGCCAATGTAGCAAAGATCTATAGGCATACCCGTAGGCTCGGCTGTATCATAGACTAGTAGTTGCTCAACATTGGCCTGTGTGGTCACACTGGCATGTGATTTTGTTTTGTTTTTTAGTAGTAGTATTAGTATTAAAGTGGAGGAAATGCTCAAAAACCGGAGGAAATGCTCAAAAACAGGACAGGCACATACTGAAGTGAAAATGTCAGTTATTTATTTTTATTAGTAAATAAAAGTTCCATGTGGGTCATATTATTAAAGGAACACTCCGACTTTTTGGGACTTTAGCCTATTCACCTTATCCCCCAGAGTTAGATAAGTCCATACATACCTTTTTCATCTCCGTGCGTGCTATAAGTATGTTTGACGCACCCACCGCTAGCCTAGCACAAAGACTGGATGTGAATGGTTGCAGCTTTCAAACTAATCCAAATGAGAGACAAAATAACGCAAACGTTTTCCTGTTTACATGTTGTGATTTGTATATTCACAGAGTGTGCAAATAACAAAGTCAAATGAGACTAGGGCTGAACGATTAATTGCATTTGCAATAAAATCGCGATATGATGAAACGCGATTTTGTAATCGCAAGAGCTGCGATTATACTGGTCACGTGACACGCGAGAGAAAAGCAGTCTGCAAGATAAAGCATCAACTTGCCACGCTACGCGGTCTGGCGTTCAGAAAAGAACAGTTAATTGTGTTATTTATTCTCTCCTCTCCTCAACAATCCTGGATCGATTCAGAGAATTTCAGAATCGAGTATGAGCTTATAGTTTTTAAACACAGATGCGTGCTTTAGAAACGAACCGCGTTCTGAATCTGCTTGCTTCTATTTTCTCGCTCTCTCTCTTCCTCACACACACACACGACACCGCTCGAACCTTCCAAAACATAGTAACGTTATTTCATAAAGTTCGGGATTGAACCGAATTACAAGGACATTCGCGGGCTTTATTGAACAGGTTTTGCCGCTTTGCTTGATGTTATAACATTACACTTGCAGTGCGCGTTCTCTCCCGCGGGAATTTTATTTACAAATGCTTCAGTTCACAGAGGCATTATTTATGTCTTTTGGAATGCAGTTGGCTTATATATTAAAATGAAAATCACTGAGAAGGCTGCTTTCATTTTAAAATAATAACGCGTGCTTGTGAAGAGCGCTCGTGCATGCGGCTGTGAGTGACTCATTGGTAAATGTACTTGCATGTCAAAATGCTTTTATGACGCGAAATTAATGTAAACACGGTCAGTTATAGACCATTTCACAAGATGTAAACACTGGTCCAGAAGCACTTGTTTCAGTTTTTTAACACTACATAAAAGCCGGGATAAAATACAACCAACAGAACATATAAAACTGAATCAAAAAGTTAAACAAACATCTTTAAGATGTTTTATTTACATGTGAAATAAAGAAAACAGTTACAAACTGAAACAGGAAGTGCTTCTGGACCAGTGTTGTTTATATCTTGTGAAATGGTCTATATCTTAAACCAACAGGACAAACCACATTTACAATTTCAAAAGAGATGCATTAGTGTGAATGCAGCTTATCATATCTAAACTGAGGGGAAATCACTCCAGCTCTTGAATGAAAAACATTCAGACAGCCTACTTTTAAATACAGTGACCACTCTTTCTTTATTGCTTGTAATGTTTTTTTTTTGTTTCTCTTTATTTACTAGCTTTTATATTTTGAAGCTATATTATGTTATATAGCCTATTTAAAATTCTTAACATGTAATTGCTTTAATTCAATGTTTTTTTTTATATTTATTTTTTTAAAGTATGTGTTTTTACACATGTAATTAAATTAAGAGTTATTAAGATTAATTAATAAGAAAAAAAGTAGATCGAATCATGAGCTATCTAAAGATTCCCATCCATACTGTACAATGATTTATTGCTTGTCTTTGTCGACTAATACAGAAGGTAAATAACTTTTTTTTTTAAATCACATATTAAATCGCAATCGCAATATTGGCTAAAAAAATCGCAATTAGATTATTTTCCAAAATCGTTCAGCCCTAAATGAGACACAGACATCTTTTAACCGTATAAAACCTGGGAACTATTCTCTGAAGGCGAAGCACTGCTACTTTGGCGGAGTGATAACCGCATCATCGGAGACACGCCGTGGTGAGGAGTAGTGTTTGCTCAGAGTTTGGGTTAGGGCTGGGCGATATATCGAATATGTACGATGTATCGTTATATTTTTTGAAACGATATGGAATGAGGCAATACCGTTTATATCGATACAGTAGTTTGATATGAGCACATTTGAAAAATAGCGGAGGTTGCAGTGTGAGCTGCTGCAGTGAAAGTAGCTAGGCTACGTAGTACAATTTGTCCTAAACATGACACAAGCTTATATTAATTGCGTCAAAATCACTTTGATATAGTTAACAAGTTTAAGGCAGCTTGCCGCCCTGTCAAATGCTCTGACAGACACTGTTGCTGACTGACAGATATACTTGCGCTGTTTAATGCGTTTGAGATGTGGTGCTTTCCTCAGTGCTCAACTTACATTTCACATATTCTCCATCTGTAAATGTTAGAAAGTAAAGCAAATATGTCCATTTCACAACAAATATGTCCATGTCAGAAGAGGACGAGCTTCTGCAAGTGAATCTCCGCTAAAATTCATGCTTCCTTGAACGAGCGCCGGCGCGCGCATGCGCGTGAATAGTACTACGTAGTACGCAATAATTCTGACTAAAATAAACATATTGCTAAAATATTTGTTGTTGGAGAAAATAAATGTGCCATATGTGGAATTTTAAACCTACAAGTATATATTTTTAATGAAAGTGAAAGTGATTATAATGGGGTAATCAAATGCAGGCTAATATAATTAGTTTGTGCTTTTGTTTTTGTTTTTATTTTCATTTTTAGTTTAGCTTTTAGTCAATATAAAAACAAAAGCTTTTTGCACATAATATATTGCATAGCCTATATTATATTTGTTTCCATATCCTTCAATTTCAACATTGTTAGTAGGATATCATTGGGCCGAATGTGAATATACTGTGTATATATATATATATATATATATATATATATATTATTTTTTTTTTAATATAAAGATTTTCTTTATCTAAATAGAAAACGTAGAAAGTACCGAGATATATATCGTATATCGCCATTTGACCAAAAAATATCGAGATATGATTTTTTGGCCATATCGCCCAGCCCTAGTTTGGGTAACAATTTATAAATAGTAAAAGCGTAGTTTACAGTCATGGGTTTTCGCTCTATTGTAAATAGCTGCGACAGTAAACAGGGGAGGTAATACCATGCTTCACAGAATTCCAACTAAAAACGCTGACTGGATGAAGAAATGGCTAACTTACTTACTCTGGATATTGATCCAAACACACCTAAATAGATTATGGGACATTATGTTTGCTCAGTACATTTCAATGAGGAATGTATATTTTGAAAAAAAAAAAGGAATTTGCCACACGGACCATAATGTGCTGAAGGATACGGCCATCCCATCGATAGCACAGACTAGGGCTGTCGCGGTAACCGCAATATTGTAGTACCGCGCTTCTGACAAGTCAACCGCAGAGGATTGCACGTAACCGCAGCAACCGCGATATTCACTTTTTTTTTTATAAGGATACCCTTCTTGTTTTGAACTTAATGCATGTGTATTGAATGTTTAACAAGTTCATAATGATAACAAGACTGTTTATCATGGTGATGTGTAGCCTACAGGCTTCACACAGACAGTGAATGATCGGCAGAGCGCGTGAATACCTCTGGCTTTGAAGTCGTGAAAAGCTTGTCCTGTCAAAGGGAAGCGAAATATTTGTCGCATCATCATTTTAACGTTCTCTTCACGGATATTTTCCCATAAATGCGCGTCAGCAGCAGCGCTGGTCAGCATCCCACAGCACAAGGAAGCCGCGGGGAAATAAAATCAGTGAGTCACACATTGAATCAATGCTATATTGGTCTCTAATAAGTGAAGCATCACCTTCAGCGTTGCACATGCGACGCATTGCTGCTCAGCTGAGCCTTGAAAAGTTGAATCTCAAAGTTAAAAATAATTAAAATCTTCTTGTTTCTTTACATCTCTTTTAATGAATCCGCTTTTTTAAACGTGTTCGTTGAATGAACGGTTCAATGACTCGCTCAAAGTCCGTTGTCATAACAATGTGCGCGCTGAGTGAAAGTCTTTCAATGCGCATGACGCTGTTTAGTTTCGGTTAACGTTACATGGTTACTGAAAATGTCCTCGTTTTTAGCAACAAATACATATAAATTAAATAAATAAATAAATGGCGGTAATACCGCATATCGCGCTATTGAGCCACTCAACATTACCGCAAGGGAAATTCCATAACCGCGACAGCCCTAGCACAGACAGGACAAGTGGATCACCTGCGGCTGAGGTAAGTGTTCCGTTATGTTTTTAGATGACCTACTGTAACTGTGCCATTAGCCAGATCTAATGTAACGTTAATGACACTATTATATGATTAGGCTATGAATATGTTTTTATCTTGATGCGGTGCGGACGCGCTTGGAAAAAAACGAGCGCGTTGAACTTGCGCGCGGCGCGCCTAGTAGACTAAATTTGAAATAAGTGGAAATAACAACCTTGAGCGTGCAAAAAGGTACGATAGACTGTGAGTTCATTGTGCAAAAACAATTTGTGCTATTACTTTCCCCTTATTCTATCCTATAGTAATGCAATTATACTGTATATTATATGCTGTTGAATACATTTGGTTCAGCTAATAAATTGCATTTAAAATATATTGATTCTTGTAATAATAATAATTATTTATTCATGTTCTGTGATATTTATAAATCTGGATGCGTTTTTGGTTGGAATTCAATGAAACATGGTAATGTATTACCTGGTCTCCCCTGTTTATGTCACAGCTCATACAATAAAGCAAACACCCATGATAAACTATGCTTTTCTATCTAGTAATTGCTGACTCTTTACTCCAACACTGAGCGAACACTCTGTTCCTCGTCACGGTGCGTCTCAGGTGATGGTTATCACTCTGCCCAAGTGGCAGTGCTTCGCAAACATAGTATTTATTAGTGATCGACCGATATATCGGCCGGCCGATATATCGGGCCGATATTTGAGGTTTTTACGTGTATCGGAATCGGCCGATACACCGCTGCGCGTTCGCCGATAGTTTTTTTTTTTTTTTTTCTTTTCGGCGTTATTTATAGACAGGCGGCCACGGGCAGCTCCGTGCTGCTGGAGATGCTGCAGTTCACGTGCCCCGCCCTCCCCCAGTAGCAGAGTGCAACCTGCTCTTCACAAGAATGGTAACTTAAACTTTCAAAGGATCTTTTATGTTTGACTGCTGAAATATTGTCAAACACTTTCAAAATGGAAACCCGTCGCCCTATAACTGTTATGTGCTTGCAACTAAGCAAGTTTGTGGGTCCAAATGGAAAACGCGAATGCCTCGTCTATAAAACTTAACTGCTTGCCATTGTATTAGGGAGCTGCAAATAGCTAAGGTGTAGGCTATCCGTTCAGTATGCATTAGGACTGTCTATGAATATTCTACATTCGAATATTTATTAATTTTGAAGGTGAAAATTAATATTTGAATGTGGAAAAACACGCCCGCGGTTGCAGACTAATAACGTTACTACAGCTGCACAGGTCGCTCGGAGCGCTCACTGTCGGTTATATACTGTGAAATAGGGCTGGGCGATAAAACGATAACGATAATTATCGCGATATAATTTTCCTCGATAAAACGATATCAAGAGGTCGATAAATGTCCGATAATGTTTTGCGTCAAAAGCGGAACGAAACTCATTTAAACCGCGCGCGCCACACGGAGCATTTATCCGCTCGGGTCAAAGTCCAAATGGCAGCGCACTGAGTGCAGCGCGAACTCACGCAGACGCGCCTCTGATCGTTTTGCTCACGAGATCCAGTGAGAAGCGCTTGAGTTCAGCGAAGAACACAAATGTCAAGTTTAAACCAGTTTAAAGGCAGATGAAACACCGCTGACAAAAAGGAGAAACACTGCGTGCAACGATCCAGTCAGAATCTGAATTGATACTGAATCCATTTAGCTTCCCATGGATTTACTGTAAGGTTAGCCTGGTAATATTAACTGCACCATGAAATGTGGGATATACATATTGTATAATATTATTAATGTAGACAATGTATTATGACTAATGGAATATAAGTACAGTATTTAATAATGTATTTAACTGTTAGGCTATTGTTAGGCTATATGCCAGTGAGGAGCTAAGTTATAGGCTATAACTGGTTTTATCTGTGGTTATCATGATCTAAAAATGCATGATACTGAATGACCAATGGTTAATTTGAATACAACTCAAACAGTCAGAATATTACTTTTTATCACATAAAAATATGGTTGTTGCATAGGAAAAAAAAAAAAAAAAAAACAGATGTTACTGTTTTTGTTAATGAACATAAATTTAAAGAGTAGTTTAAAAACACAATTAACACTCTGGTTTATACAACTTTCACTTAGTTACAAAAATCTGCCTTTAAACTTAAAAAAATAAATATCTGACATATATCGTGATAATTATCGATATCGACTGATATAAAAAAAATTATCGTGATAATTTTTTTGGGCCATATCGCCCAGCCCTACTGTGAAACTTCAATCACTGAATGAAGCCTGCAATATTTGGGACAAGAGTTGCGACTCACAACCTTAAATTGCTTGCACAAAACTCAGCACTCAACATTTGTTTGTTGATCATTTAACCGACGCGCAGAGAGCGTGAGGGTGAGAGAGAGAGAGTGCCTGTGCGAGACAGAGTGAGCTCTGCGGTCTTGGCCATTAGTTGATTTACTTGCTTTTTAATACGTTGTCAAATATGTTTAAACTCAAATAAACTATCTAATACTAGTAGTTATGTCTCTTTGTATTAATGTGTCCTGTTATTGACGTAATGCGCGTCAATAACAAAACGCGCAAAGGGATGTTCGAATATGGTTTTTAGAGGGAATATGCAAACGCCATTTGAGCAATTTTGACAGCCCTAGTATGCATACGGTAGCTGTTATGAACACTGGTCATAGGATTAAGTAATGCCAACGTTGTTCTGTGCTTTTTGTGGATATTTATTCAGCGCCCACCTGGTTGAGGTTTGGACGCGTGTGGTGTGTCCCTCGCCATCGCAGTGATATTACAGACTAGACATGCTCATTTTATTTTATGTAGAAAAAAATGAAACCATGGCAGTACATAGTTCGTTTCTTTTAAAATGAAGTACAGTGTGCACTGTGCACTTTATTATGCTGGTTGCTACTGTGTGCAATAGTGTAATTATTTAATTTATGCTTAAATATTCATTTTCAGCACTGAACTTTTTTTGTTCTACTTTATGTTTTTAATATTTGTTCAATTGTTTATCTACTTGTTCTACCTCATATTTTTTTACTATTTGTTAAATTTTAATTTTTGAAGTTAGTTAAATGTTGCTTTTATTAAATTGAGACCTGTAACATTTCTTAACGTCATGTCATTTTTAAGATGTAAATTGAGGGAGCAAAATGTATCGGCTCCAAATATCGGCTCAAGAAAATCGGCAGCCCGTATCGGTCATCGGCTAAGGCTGATGGGAAAAAAATCGGTATCGGTACTAAAAAATCCATATCGGTCGATCCCTAGTATTTATACGGTTAAAAGATGTCTATGTCTCATATGGCCTTGATATTTGTACAGTCTGTGACTATACAAATCACATCATGTAAATAGGAAAACGTTTGCATTATTTTGTCACTCATTTGGATTAGTATGAAAGCTGCAACCATTCACATCCAGTCTTTGTGCTAAGCTAGGCTAGCGGTGGGTGCGTCAAACATACTTATAGCACGCACGGAGATGAAAAAGGTATGTATGGACTTATCTAACTCTGGGGGATAAGGTGAATAGGCTAAAGTCCCAAAAAGTCAGAGTGTTCCTTTAAATTACTTTTAATGTTTTTGTTTTTTTGTCTTGTTATCAGTTCAGTAGTACTATTGAGATAATTGGTATCATGACAACACTAGTCTTCTAACTTTAGTATAAAAATGACTCACTGCAGTATAAGATTACCACTCACACAAAAATGATGTTTGAAATCAACCATACTGACCATTTAAGCAGTGATTCAGACTCTCCTGGTGAGCGGGACCAGAGGTGAACAGGTCTACTGCTGTAAAAAAAACAAAAAGTATAAAACCACATCTACAAATCAAGCAACCTTATATATTTTCAACCATAAAAATTCACACAAAGCTAGCTTAACGCTTGAAATGTTATTGTCATGAAAACAAACTATTAACTTTTAAAATGATTTAAACTTTATACACCAATAAAAATATATTATAAAGCTTAATACTATTTCAGCTTTGCATGCGTCATAAACTGTGTAATAGCATACTTCAATGATCGAGAATATTAAATTGTGTTCAAAAGTGTATTGCAATAAATACGTGTACAAATGCATGGCTATACGTCAGCGTAGGTTTTTTATGCATTTAATAAATAAACCTGTAAATATTCATATATATATATATATATATATATATATATATATATATATATATATATACACACACACAATCAACACCATTATTGTGCTGGTGAGTCTTGTTATGATCACGTAACGTTAACTGTTAACTTTAAGTTTGTAGAGGGAAAATAAGGTTACGATAAGATTCTCACCACTCAGGGAATGACGAAGTACATTATTAAGAAAAAAAATAGATCAAACACCAGAAACATCCAGAAATCAAACCAATAGGAATGTTTCGGCAGAGACGGTAGAACGCGACGTGTGTCCTCCATTATCGTACTACTTACTTTCCGCTTCCTGCTTCATTCATCGTGTCACACACATTTCCTTCTGGCGATTTTCACAATAAAAGTCCGCGAAAACCCCATGATAACCCTCACAATTGCAAAGGAGAGATAAGTGCTGCTGCTTTATTACAAATTTTGAAGCAGAATATTCAGTTGATAATTACGATTGATAAACATTCTTTTTAAATGGAATTCGTTTAAGAGACATTAAGTGCTATGAACATTCACAGAAATGCCCTTAAAAGTCAAGTAATTTTTTTTTCCACAATACACATGCTGTTAAAGGGATAGTTCACTTTGAAATTAATATTTGATTAGCTTACCTCAAGGGCACCCAAGATGTAGGTGTCTTTTTTCAACAGTATTTTCAATTTTGTTATTTTCAAACCGGTGTTGACTGTCAGTCATATAATGCCGTTTTAGGGGGTCCACCTCAAAGAGCATGCACAGAGAAGTCAAAATTAAACATGAGTACACATTGATGGCCTAAGACACGAAACGAGCAGTTTGTGTGAGAAAATGAACAGTAGTTTTTCCCTCTTGTTAACAGCCGTCGAACTGATCTGAATCAGATGTCCAACTGAACCGAACTGAACCGTCTCCAGTTATGCCGGAAGTGATCTGTCGTGTGTCTACGTCACGTGTTGTTTACACGGAGATTTCGGAAGTTTTACATTTCACTAATTTCGATATATCAAAACATGTTTAGTGAGTCATTTACCTGGTTTATGGTATCAGTGCCTAACGTTACTGCCTACACAATGCAAAGGAATAGTTCAGAAGCTTATGAACAATTCAGCCGCGGCTGGGTGCAAGACTTAGAAACCCCCAAACCTGTAACGTTAAACTGCGAGAGTTCAGTCATACTTGATGTTTCAGGCCTCATTCATATATGGAAATACATCTGATATGAATCATTAGCAGTGGTGTAAAGTAACGAATTACAAATACTCTCGTTACTGTAATTGAGTAGTTTTTTTTAAGGAATTGTACTTTTTTAAGTAGTTTAAAAATAGTGTACTTTTACTTTTACTTGAGTAAATTTTAAGTGCAGTATCGGTACTTTTACTGCGCTATTTTCCCTGAACCTGCCGTCGCTACATTTATATTAATATTTATTTATTTTATAAGTCATGTGACTCCATGCGTGATTCCCGTCAAATCAAATCGCGCGCGCGGAAAACTTGCATTCAAACCAGCGTCAACAGACTTCGAGACACCTGGCGCCAATTTATTTTAATCATGGAGGAAGAGCCGGAGGGAGGAAGAGTGGTGGTGGATTCGTCAGCATGCGACAGCTCAAATTCAGCACTTCAACATCCTTGGCCATACCTGAAAGAGCTGTTTCAAGTGAAGACGAAGAAGGGCAATTGTATCATTATGTCATGCCAACTTTGCTTGCCTAAGCCAGTTGAAATCTCGGCGTTCAAGAGTTCTATGTCCAATTTGAAAAAACACATTGAGGTAAGTTTCGAATATCTGTTAAGTATAATTTTGTATAATAAAATTCATCATATAATGCGCAATTTTGCTCATGTTTTATGGTATTTATCATGAGTGTGAATGTTTGACAACCAAAATCATTCTGCCAAAGATAGCAAAAAAAAAAAAAAAAAAAAAAAACCACTGTGATGATCTACACAGATCGAATAAATTTTACCGGACAATAACGTTACATGCTGTTTTTGATGACGCGATCACAGCAACCACGATAGCAACCAGCCTAGAGTAAAGGCACGCACGCTTTATAATTGTTGCTGGTTACTGTATGATGACTGAAAATCATGAACTTGCCTAAACAATTACTAAAAATAAACTGCAGAATGTTATATTTTCTAACACACACGAACAAAGGTATTCTGTTAGCACTGCACGAGCTTGCGATGCCATGCATACGGAAAAACTTTAATTTAGTTTGTTCACCGGGCTTCCAAGTTCATTAGGCATTAACCTGTCATCACTGCTAGATTTTTTTTTTGTCCCTTACATCAATTTCGTTTAGCATATAAATGCATTAACCTCCTTTCTGTTTACTTATTGATGTGGATATTATTTTAATGTAACATTTTCTCCAATGTTGATTTACTCCCTTTCATAAAACATCAGATTTATGTTTAAATCAAGTTTTTTTTAATTGCACGCAAAAATGAAAATTGTGAGTTACTCAATTCTGAAGTGTATTCTTTTTACAGAGAAAACATCCAATGAAATTAAAGCAGTACAATGAATGCATCTTGAAAAGAAAGAACTCCGAAGAACAGAGGTGTGATTCAGCTGTGAAACAGGGTGCTTCTCATTTCTTATTTGTGCATCCTCGTTTCCTTTCCTTGCTTCCTTTCCTTGCGTCTCAGCTCCACCCCCTGTAGGACGTGAGGGAAGGAAGCGAGGAAAGGAAAGGGGGATGAGACAGAGGAATCGAATAAAAGCTTTTTTATATACATTGGAATTCTTGATCACTCGAGCGTCACTCCACAGTGTCATCAGCAGCGCTAAAAGGATCTGCCCTTATGTTGTTGAAGATTGGTAATTCATAATAAATAATAATAAAGATAGACTATACTGTTGAAATATCTGAGATGTGTGGTTTATATAAACTGCAAAGGTAAAGTATAAATTAAAATGATTGTGACCGATGTGAAGGGGGAGGAGAATTGACACGTGCGTCACGTTTAGTCAGTATAACAGTTCCGCGTAGGATGCACCTGTGTATCCTCACTCATGACTCCTCAGGAAGCCTCCTATCTCCTCGATCCTCGACTCCTCACGGTGCAATTAGAGAATTGAGATGTCCTTCAAGATGGCTGAGCTCGATCGGTTTCCGGGTCATAGGAGGGAGGACGGAGGAGCGAGGAGACGAGGAGGGATATTGAGAAGCACCCACAGATGAAGATTAAAGACTTCCCTGTGTCCTGCAGGCAGGTTACTCAGTCCACAGTTGACAGGCTTGTTGTTGATTTTGTCTGTGAAAGCCTTCAGCCCTTTACCGTTGTTGAACTTCCTACATTCAAAAATCTAATCTGTACAATGCAACCTAGCTGTATTGTTATGTCCAGACCAACTGTGAAGCTTAGAATTGAGGAAGCAGCCGCAAAAATAAAGAAAAACATCATTGCTGAGATGGCAAAAGTCAACTATATAGGTACCACTACTGACTGTTGGACCGCACGACAACGCAGTTACATTGGGGTAACAGCACACTGGATTGATGAACCTACTCTGGAAAGAAGATCAAGGTTCACATACATTTGATTTGCTCGCAGGGACCTTGGATGACATCCACACGGAATATGGTATCTCAGAAAAAATTGTCAGAACAACAACTGGTAGTGGATCAAATTTTATCAAAGCCTTTAGAGTGTATGGTGAACAGAGTCTGCAAGAGTTAACTGATGCTGAGGCTGATTCTGCTGAGGCAGTGACACTGGATGATGAGAATGATGCAGAAGGATTCGAAGTTCAGGACACCTGTTCCATTTTAAACACTAACAGTGGGTTGGAGTATCATCTACCCAAGCATCAGCGCTGTGCGTGTCATCTCCTTAATTTGGTGGCTACTGTGGATGCTTCCAAGGCAGAGGACAGCAGTGAGACATTTAAGAAGCTTTCCCGTTCAACATTTGCGAAATGCCAGGCATTATACAATAAAACCAGCCGGTCTGCCATCAGTGCTGAGATTGTGCAAGAAGAATGTAAGCTGCAGTTCATTCAGCCCAACCACACACGATGGAATTCAGTGTACAATGCTGCAGAGAGGGTAATGCGGATCCTAAAGGAGCAGGGAGAAGCATCCCTTCGAAATGTATGTGCAGCATTCAAAATTAAAATGTAAGTCTGTTTGTTCAACCTCACTTTGTTCTAATTTGAACAGTAAAGGAATTGTTCACTTAACTAAAACTGTCACACTCCCTTATGTTGTTTCAAAACTGTATTAATGTCTGTCTTCTGTTGAACATAAAATAAGATATTTTGAAGAATGTCAGTATTAGGTTACCAAAAAGTTGTTGGACCCTATTGACTTCAATTGGTTGGAAAAAAAAAAAATACTGTCAATATGGTCTATCAACTGTGTGGTTTGTTACCAACATTCAAAATAGCTTCCTTTGTGTTCAGCAGAAGAAAGAACTTCATTCGGGACAGGTTTGATACAACTTGAGGGTGTGTAAATGACTATTTTAAATCTTAAGTGAACTATTCTTTTAAGATGTTTGTGTTTTTAATTTTGACTTATTTATTTATTAAATAGGCTGAATCCTGCTGAAGTTTCTTACCTCTCTGAATACTGCATTGTGATGAAGCCTGTATCCATGGCCTTGAACATCCTTCAGTCAGAAACAAACACTCAGATGGGGTGGCTGCTTCCCACAATCTATCTTCTTGATTCAAAGCTCAAAAAGATGGAGGCTTCAGTCAAGGTATGTCTTCCACTTATTCATGCTCTGCAGCGGGGTCTACAAAAGCGCTTTGGGGAGTTCATGGAAGATCCAGAACTCATCAGTGCTGCAATTCTTCTTCCCAAATTCAAAACGTCATGGACGGACAAGGCCCACATCATAAAAGCAGGTAAGATATTTTGTATTGGAGTACAGATTACCTGATGAAATTGATATTATGTCAATTTGTAAATGTATTATGTAGTTGATATTATGCCAATATCTATGAAAGCATGAACACATGCAGCTTTTTGTTTTTTAATATCAGTTTAGACTCCATTTCGTTACTGTTCCACTACTGCATATGGAAAAAGTTTGTGTTCACTTTTAAAAAAACGAGTTATTTTCAGAGGCTGGTGTCAATAAAAGCTTTTATTGTACTAACAAGGATGTTTTCAGTTCTGAAACTTACAGGATATTCTTATAATATGATGACCTCTTAGATTTCAAAAGCTCAAGGAAAATTTGATTTCTCAGTTTAAGCCTCATGTTCACTGTCTATTGAGAAAGTTGAGGCTAAAATAATTTTTTTACTTTCGAAATAAGTTGTGCTTTTCTTTTAAAGGGCACCTATTATGGAAAATTCATTTTAAATGGTGTTTGAACATAAATGTGTGTTGGCAGTGTGTGAGCAAAACCACCATAGAATGATAAAAATCCACCCAGTGTTTTTTTTCAATCTCAATAAATCATCTGCACTGTCTCAGAACGAGCTGTTCTAAGATTCAGCTCTTTGTGACGTAGAAAGTGAGAAAGGGGTTTGATTGACAGTGTGGTTGTGGCATAGACCCTGCCCTCAGTGATCTGTACACACCATCCTCCATTGTTTCAATGACAGCCGGTAATGTCTCTTGGAAACATAAGTGTTCTGTCGTGGACTCGTGGGTTAATCCTGTTGTTGTGGCTTAAAAATTAATCCTCAAGTGTGGATCGTCGTCTACTGTTTGCGATCCAACGTCACCTCTAGTAAGTGTATTTTATGATTTTTGAGCAAATAGTCATTTCAGTCTGTCAGCCAATTCAACAACAAATTATGCATCTAAAGTTGTTGTCGTCGTAGGATGTCTGTGTATATAATTTAAACATTGTTTGTATAGTGTGTAACCACACGTTTATAAATATATATTTAAAGATATTGCATTAAAAACTGCATATATGTTGTTGTTCTGTAAGTTAGCCATCTTCTCACATTTGCCATAGAAGCATCTGTATGACAAGTAAACATGACGCCACAGGTCCCTCGCATAAATGTAATTTCGCTTGTACGTAGCAAACTTTATCACAGAATGTGTATATAGTTTCAAAAAAATGCGCCAGCATTAGTGTTTGTGTGTGTCTGTGTGTGTGTTGCACATTCATACTTGCAAAAAGACGCAATTACAACAACGCTATAAGTACATAAATGTATTAAATAACCATACCGAGACGTACTGGTCCATTCTCATGTGTTTATTCTGCCGGAGTCTCTTAGTACTATTTATATATTCCGATTCAAACGTACACTGAATGACATTCAAAACAGCGCGTCTCTCACTCTCCCCTTCTGCTTACCGACTGCCATTGGTATCAAGTTACGCCCTCATCCAAAGGCAGGGTGGGGATATGCAGCTCATTTGCATTTAAGGTGGCATACACCCATAACAGCTCATTTTTAATCAGGTCCCAAAATGACATTTTCAAATGGTTATAATAAATTAACTATGGGGTATTTTGAGCTGAAACTTCACAAATACATTCTGGGGACACCCGAGACCAATATTACATCTTGTAAAAAGGGGCATAATGTCACGATACACTTAACAAAAGTGAAGGGAAGGACTCAAGTGCAGTGAAGGGATGATTTATTAACAAAATAAAACAAAACACAAAGCAAAAACCCACGAGGGGGAAAACATACTCAACAAAACATAAAACTGAACTTGAACTGAAATACCATACACTGACCATGAATAACACCGAGGAACAGGGGAGATGTAAGACAAAGATCCAACACAGACTGCAAACATGAAGGAACTTAAATAGGGAACAAATCAAGAGGGAACAGGTGGGAGAACTCAAACACTAATCAGGTAACGAGGGGGAGGATCAAACAATGACAGGAGCACATGGCTCAACATAACAAAACCACCCATGTGCCAACACGATAGGACAGACACGTGACACTACCCCCCCTCAACAGAGCGGCTACCAGACGCTCCATCAGACTGGATGGGAGGGACAGACCAGGGTGGGACGGGAGGAACAGACCAGGGCGGGGCGGGAGGGACAGAGACATCAGGCGACCGGGGCGGAACAGAAAGTCCATAGGGCGGTGAGGGAGAAACACAGAGTTCATTGGGCAGTGAAGGAAAAACACAGAGTCCATCGGGTGGCCAGGGATGTGAAGACCCCTCGGGCGGCCAGAATGGAGCAGATCTTTCAGGTGGCCAGGGCGGTGAAAACCCCTCGGGCGGCCAGGGCGGTGCAGACCCCTCGGGCGGCCAGGGCGGTGCAGACCCCTCGGGCGGCCAGGGCGGTGCAGACCCCTCGGGCGGCCAGGGCAGTGAAGACCCCTCGGGCGGCCAGGATGGAGCAGATCTTTCAGGTGGCCAGGGCGGTGAAAACCCCTCGGGTGGCCAGGGCGGTGAAGACCCCTCGGGTGGCCAGGGCGGTGAAGACCCCTCGGGCGGCCAGGGCGGTGAAGACCCCTCGGGCGGCCAGGGCGGTGAAGACCCCTCGGGCGGCCAGGGCGGTGAAGACCCCTCGGGCGGCGAAGAACCCTCGGGACCAGACACTGGCTCTGCCTCCGGCTCGGGAACAGGCGCCGGCTCAGGAACTGACACAGTCACAAGAACGGACACAAACACAGACAAAAACACTCGGTCCTGAACCAACATGAGCTCCAGCTCAGGGACAGGCACCGTCTCAGGGACAGGCACCAGCATCGGCTCAGGTACGGGGACCGGCTCAGGGACAGGGACAGGAACGGGCTCAGGGACCGGCTCAGGGACCGGCTCAGGGACAGGCATGGCCTCCGCCTCTGAAACAGGTATGGGCTCTGGCTCAGGTACAGTAGCAGCAAAGACTGGCATCTCCAAAATCCGAGCCAGATGCTCCAAATAGTTCGTCACAGCTTTCGCAGCCACGCAAAAGGGGATCTCTGGCTCGGTCTCAGACTGGACAGACGGGACGTGAACAGTCTCTCGCTGGGCAGACGGGACGTGAACAGTCTCTCGCTGGGCAGACGGGACGTGAACAGTCTCTCGCTGGGCAGACGGGACGTGAACAGTCTCTCGCTGGGCAGACGGGACGTGAACGGTCTCTCGCTGGGCAGACGGGCATTTCCTCCTTCTCCGTCCGTGACGGCGAGAAGTGGGTCCTGAACTGTCCCTATAGATGGGCGAAAATTGACTTGACCCAAATGAGGCGATGAAGTAGTCCGGGCAATCCAAATAGTCGTCATCGTAATCCAGATTTCCCCAGTCAAAGTCCTCGTCCTCCATCCTGCTGAGTCCTCAAGTTGGTTGGATCGTTCTGTCACGATACACTTAACAAAAGTGAAGGGAAGGACTCAAGTGCAGTGAAGGGATGATTTATTAACAAAATAAAACAAAACACAAAGCAAAAACCCACGAGGGGGAAAACATACTCAACAAAACTGAACTTGAACTGAAATACCATACACTGACCATGAATAACACCGAGGAACAGGGGAGATATAAGACAAAGATCCAACACAGACTGCAAACATGAAGGAACTTAAATGGGGAACAAATCAAGAGGGAACAGGTGGGAGAACTCAAACACTAATCAGGTAACGAGGGGGAGGATCAAACAATGACAGGAGCACATGGCTCAACATAACAAAACCACCCATGTGCTAACACGATAGGACAGACACGTGACACATAATAGGTGCCCTCTAATGTTAAAAAACGTTTAGTGGCATCCACTTTTTTATCTGTGTTGGATTATGGTGATATATTATATATGCATTAATCTGCTCAATGCATTCACATGATTGACGCAGCCTATCATGCATCGTTGAGATGTATTTCTAATTGTAAAGCTCGAATCTACCACTGTGAGCTGTATTCTCGTGTAGGGTGGTCTGGTCTGACAACACGGAGGCTTTGTCATTTGTATACATTTATATATGAGGCTATTCTTGGTGTGCTACCATCCTATTTATGTTCACTTCTTATGAAAAAATGTGTTGGTCATTACTCTCTCCGTTCTCAAGATGTTGTCTTGTTTTCTGTCCCACATGTCAGTACTGTGCTGGGTAAAAAGGCCTTTGCTTATTTTGCTCCCTCTACATGGAATTTGCTGCAGAACAACTTAAAACTTAGTAAATTGATTCCTTTTTTGATTCCTTTTCCAGGTTTTTTACCTGGTTAAATAAAGGATAAATAAAAAAATAAAATAAAAAGGGTTTGGGGACGTTATTTGGAGGACCTTCAGGGTACATTCAGGATGTTTTGGGAACTTTTAGAGGACAATATTTAACTCAGAAATCCAATGTTTCCAAAACATTCTGAGAACGTCCCACTGGTGTCAGGAACGTCACCTGGTAACGTTCCCACAACATTCCCAGACAGTCACGATGTGGAGTTCTTTAAAGGGTTTGGGGACGTTATTTGGAGGACCTTCAGGGAACATTCAGGATGTTCTGGGAACGTTTAGAGGACAATATTTAATTCAGAAATCCAATGTTTCCAAAACATTCTGAGAACATCCCGCTGGTATTAGGAACGTCACCTGGTAACGTTCCCAAAACATTCCCAGACAGTCACGATGTGGAGTTCTCTAAAGGGTTTGGGGACGTTATTTGGAGGACCTTCAGGGAACATTCAGGATGTTCTGGGAACGTTTAGAGAACAATATTTAATTCAGAAATTCAAACATTCTGAGAACGTCCCGCTGGTGTCAGGACCGTCGCTTGGTAATGTTCCCACAATGTTCCCAGACCATCCTCAATGTTCCCTGAAAGTCCTCCAAATAACGTCCCCAAACCCTTTAAAGAACTCCACATTGTGACTGCCTGGGAACGTTGTGGGAACATTGCCAAGTGACGTTCCTGACACCAGCGGGACGTTCTCAGAATGTTTTGGAAACATTGGATTTCTGAATTAAATATTGTTCTCTAAACGTTCCCAGAACATCCTGAATGTTCCCTGAAGGTCCTCCAAATAACGTCCCCAAACCCTTTAAAGAACTCCACATCGTGACTGTCTGGGAACAATGTGGGAACGTTACCAGACAACGTCCCTGACACCAGCGGGGACGTTCTCAGAACGTTCTGGGAACGTTAAATTTCCAGCTGGGTAGCGCTTACGTTAGCTTCATATACACCTGGTGTTGCGAACTTTTTCTTCTAAAGTGTAGCAACTCAGAAGTGACCAGGAGACTTGGTTGTATCTTCAGCAAGATTCTTTATAGAGAAACACAAGCTGTTGGTATCTGCAGTCCTCATCAAGTCAAGTCTTAGCCAAGTCTTAGCCAACCACACTCTGAAACAAACAGTGTTTCCCCTACCATTGTTTGCCTCGCTTGCGCTGTTTTTTGCCTATAGGAAGACAGAAATGCATGAACTTCTTCTCCAGGCTCTAGATCCACTCTGAAAGTCACTTTGTGATCATTTAACTGCTTCATTTGAGAAACTATCATCATGACGTAAACACACAGAAACTCAAA
>NW_024121454.1:0-10733 GCF_016745375.1 Pimephales promelas
AAAACTCAAAAATTTCGGCCCGAAAAAAAAAACGACAGTGGTACCCCTACGTTTTTTTTTTTTTCGGGCGAAAAATTAAGTTCTCCCAATCTTCCCAAAACTCTGGATTCTGATAGAGGGCCATGAGACTTAGACCTGAGTGCAAAAATGGAGGCTCTAGACCCTTCCAGAGCTGAGATATCGAAACTCAAAAATTCGGCCCGAAAAAAAAAAACGACAGTGGTACCCTTACGTTTTTTTTTTTCGGGCGAAAAATTAAGTTTCTCCAATCTTCCCAAAACTCTGGATTCTGATAGAGGGCCATGAGACTTAGACCTGAGTGCAAAAATGGAGGCTCTAGCCCCTTCCAGAGCTGAGATATCGAAACTCAAAAATTCGGCCCGAAAAAAAAAACGACAGTGTACCCCTTACGTTTTTTTTTTTTTTGGGCGAAAAATTAAGTTTCTCCAATCTTCCAAAACTCTGGATTCTGATAGAGGGCCATGAGACTTAGACCTGAGTGCAAAAATGGAGGCTCTAGACCCTTCCAGAGCTGAGATATCGAAACTCAAAAATTCGACCCGAAAAAAAAAAACGACAGTGGTACCCCTTCGTTTTTTTTTTCGGGCGAAAAATTAAGTTTCTCCAATCTTCCCAAAACTCTGGATTCTGATAGAGGGCCATGAGACTTAGACCTGAGTGCAAAAATGGAGGCTCTAGACCCTTCCAGAGCTGAGATATCGAAACTCAAAAATTCGGCCCGAAAAAAAAAACGACAGTGGTACCCCTTACGTTTTTTTTTCGGCGAAAAATTAAGTTTCTCCAATCTCCCAAAACTCTGGATTCTGATAGAGGGCCATGAGACTTAGACCTGAGTGCAAAAATGGAGGCTCTAGACCCTTCCAGAGCTGAGATATCGAAACTCAAAAATTTGACCGAAAAAAAAACGACAGTGGTACCCCTTTCGTTTTTTTTTTCGGGCGAAAAATTAAGTTTCTCCAATCTTCCCAAAACTCTGGATTCTGATAGAGGGCCATGAGACTTAGACCTGAGTGCAAAAATGGAGGCTCTAGCCCCTTCCAGAGCTGAGATATCGAAACTCAAAAATTCGGCCCGAAAAAAAAACGACAGTGGTACCCCTTACGTTTTTTTTTTTCGGGCGAAAAATTAAGTTTCTCCAATCTTCCCAAAACTCTGGATTCTGATAGAGGGCCATGAGACTTAGACCTGAGTGCAAAAATGGAGGCTCTAGACCCTTCCAGAGCTGAGATATCGAACTCAAAAATTCGACCCGAAAAAAAAAACGACAGTGGTACCCCTTACGTTTTTTTTTTTGGGCGAAAAATTAAGTTTCTCCAATCTTCCCAAAACTCTGGATTCTGATAGAGGGCCATGAGACTTAGACCTGAGTGCAAAAATGGAGGCTCTAGACCCTTCCAGAGCTGAGATATCGAAACTCAAAAATTCGACCCGAAAAAAAAAACGACAGTGGTACCCCTTTCGTTTTTTTTTTTCAGGGCGAAAAATTAAGTTTCTCCAATCTTCTCAAAACTCTGGATTCTGATAGAGGGCCATGAGACTTAGACCTGAGTGCAAAAATGGAGGCTCTAGTCCCTTCCAGAGCTGAGATATCGAAACTCAAAAATTCGGCCCGAAAAAAAAACGACAGTGGTACCCCTTACGTTTTTTTTTCGGGCGAAAAATTAAGTTTCTCCAATCTTCCCAAAACTCTGGATTCTGATAGAGGGCCATGAGACTTAGACCTGAGTGCAAAAATGGAGGCTCTAGACCCTTCCAGAGCTGAGATATCGAAACTCAAAAATTTGCCCGAAAAAAAACGACAGTGGTACCCCTTACGTTTTTTTTTTTTGGGCGAAAAATTAAGTTTCTCCAATCTTCCAAAACTCTGGATTCTGATAGAGGGCCATGAGACTTAGACCTGAGTGCAAAAATGGAGGCTCTAGCCCCTTCCAGAGCTGAGATATCGAAACTCAAAAATTCGGCCCGAAAAAAAAAACGACAGTGGTACCCCTTACGTTTTTTTTTTTTGGGGCGAAAAATTAAGTTTCTCCAATCTTCCCAAAACTCTGGATTCTGATAGAGGGCCATGAGACTTAGACCTGAGTGCAAAAATGGAGGCTCTAGCCCCTTCCAGAGCTGAGATATCGAAACTCAAAAATTCGACCCGAAAAAAAAACGACAGGTACCCTTACGTTTTTTTTTTTTTTCGGGCGAAAAATTAAGTTTCTCCAATCTTCTTCCCAAAACTCTGGATTCTGATAGAGGGCCATGAGACTTAGACCTGAGTGCAAAAATGGAGGCTCTAGACCCTTCCAGAGCTGAGATATCGAAACTCAAAAATTCGACCCGAAAAAAAAACGACAGTGGTACCCCTTACGTTTTTTTTTTTTTTCGGGCGAAAAATTAAGTTTCTCCAATCTTCTCAAAATCTGGATCTGATAGAGGGCCATGAGACTTAGACCTGAGTGCAAAAATGGAGGCTCTAGCCCTTCCAGAGCTGAGATATCGAAACTCAAAAATTCGCCCGAAAAAAAACGACAGTGGTACCCCTTACGTTTTTTTTTTTGGGCGAAAAATTAAGTTTCTCCAATCTTCCAAAACTCTGGATTCTGATAGAGGGCCATGAGACTTAGACCTGAGTGCAAAAATGGAGGCTCTAGACCCTTCCAGAGCTGAGATATCGAAACTCAAAAATTTGGCCCGAAAAAAAAACGACAGTGGTACCCCTTTACGTTTTTTTTTTGGGGCGAAAAATTAAGTTTCTCCAATCTTCTCAAAACTCTGGATTCTGATAGAGGGCCATGAGACTTAGACCTGAGTGCAAAAATGGAGGCTCTAGCCCCTTCCAGAGCTGAGATATCGAAACTCAAAAATTCGGCCCGAAAAAAAAAAACGACAGTGGTACCCCTTACGTTTTTTTTTTCGGGCGAAAAATTAAGTTTCTCCAATCTTCCAAAACTCTGGATTCTGATAGAGGGCCATGAGACTTAGACCTGAGTGCAAAAATGGAGGCTCTAGCCCCTTCCAGAGCTGAGATATCGAAACTCAAAAATTTGGCCCGAAAAAAAAACGACAGTGGTACCCTTTTTGTTTTTTTGTTTTTACGGGCGAAAAATTAAGTTTCTCCAATCTTCTCAATACTCTGGATTCTGATAGACGGCCACGAGACTTAGACCTGAGTGCAAAAATGGAGGCTCTAGACCCTTCCAGAGCTGATATATGGACATCCCACGTAGCATTTATGCATTATAAAATAGTGGGTTTTGGACGGTGGAAATTATGGATGGCGCTTGGTCCACAGACTCAGGGACCCCCCTGAGTGCAGAAAAAGTTTTTATCATGACAGGAACTTTAATAAAATGTCTATCAAAAACACTACCCGAATCCCCATTCAATAGATTGCCGATGGGACCGCGTCCAATTGCAGCATATTGAATGAACAGCGGAAAAACTTTAAAAAATATAGTGGTTATTGGACAAATAGTGGGTTCGTGGGATGGGGGCGTGTCCGGGGACCGGTCAGGGACGTTTCGAGGGTGGCTCCACCAGGGGCTTTTCGGAACTGCCTCGGGGTCCCGAAACTTCGGGCTCCTCCCGTCGGCCCCCGGGGGGGTCGGGGCGTGTTATAAAGTTATAATGTTCAAGTTTTTGTTCTAAAAATGACTCTAGATTGATTCGAAGATATTTAGTTGTTTACAAACAATGTGCAATCTGTAAAACAAAAACCTCAAAATTATAGTTGAAATGGGTATACTGCTGGGATGTTTTTGACCTTGAGAAAAAGCTTAAAGTATAGACCAACAAATTTTATGTTTATTAATTTATTTCATGTTGGTACATTTTTGGGAAGTACACCTGTTTTGACCTGATGTCCATTGGAATGGACAAAAAAATCACAATGAAAGCAATTATATAAAAATATTTCATTTGTTTTAATTTATAGAAACCTCATGAGCTGGTAAAATGTACTTTTATATTTTTCAGAAACTTGAAACATAATTCAGGTCTGAGGGGGTTAAACATTAGAGGATCATCAAAATCTTAAATTATGTCATTATTAAGTTAAAGTTTTAAAACAAAACAAGGAACTCATTTTTGGAAGAAAACAATATTGGATTGTTTTCATTGTTTTAGTTTTAATGCTCGGAACAACTTCTCAGCTCCACCTTTTCTTTTCTTCCCCATTTTATCCATGGACAATTATATGTAATTATCTGCTCAGAGAAATTAGCTGTAACGGATCAATCTCTCTCTCTGTAAATTAGACGAGAAAGGGGACGTGTTTCAAGATACGCAATGGGGTAGACCAAATTAATTAACATGGAGGGAGGGCAAAACACTCACATGCACACAAAACACACTCTTTGTCGACTCTCATCCATTTGTGTAGAAAAAAGATGTCATATTATGATTTTCGTTATTTTAGTATTATTTTATTTTTATTTTATTACTGACTGCAAATCCAGTCAGATATGATTATGTGGGTGCAGGCGAAGCCCCAAGTATTACTCGTTGTTTGTTGTGCTTCTTGAAATTTAGATTCGGATTCAACATTTTTGAACCAGTTTGACAGATTTAAAGTAATAGATTAATTCACAAATTGGATAAATGAATGACTGGTTCTCAAAGCTTTTCTTTTTCATGATTCAGAGTAAAAGTGAAGTGAAGTAAAGTACTGAGTAAAGTATTTCCACTTTGTTATTGCACATCTCTACTTTAGAGTTAATTCTAGATCACCAAAAAAAAAACACATATAAGCATGCAAAACCAAATACGTGTAGAGTGAATTAATTAGAAGTGAAGTTGTAGATTTCATAGCACATGTGAGACATGATTTAAAATGTGAGCAGAAGTTTCCAAGGGGTTTTATAGCAGTAAAGATTCTTGTCGCTGGACCAACATTTCTCAAAAAGAGTGTGCACGCTCAGACTTTAAAAAACGGGGGAATGAAGATAGACAGAAGACAAATGTCCCTCTGTGCAGATGTGCCTCAGAAGATTAGGATCTCCGACATGTCATCTGTCTTCCCTGTCGTGTGGAGCTTTTTCCTCTTTGGCCAACTTTTCCCGACACAGCTGCTTAAATTCCATTATCTTATTAATTTTTGAGAGTAACACAATCAAGCATTTTTAATTAGTTTTGAGGGCTCAGAAAACTTCACCAGATGCTTTAATCTATTCACATTCCTGCACTGTTCATCTTTAGTCTTTTTTGAGGTACTGAGCCAGAAAGATCTTTTGAAGAAATGACAGATAGCAACTGTATGATTGCTGTAAGATATGCATGTATGGAAATGATCTTATATGAGCTGCTGTGTCAAATTGTACTAATAAACTACATAGGACACTGTAAAAAATGTTTTTTCGGAGTTGTAAATAAAACACAGTTTATTGGTGTATTACTTTATTATGCAGTCATTAAAGAATAACGGGAACAAATTAGTAACATTAACTGACAAGAAACTCTGATTAACCCTCTACTACATTTGCACATTGCCACATGGAAAACAAGTATTGCACATCATTTCTGGGCTCATTTGGTAACATTTTATTGATTTATTGAAAAATTTTCCCTCCCTTGAATATTTTTTCACAACATTGTTATGCAACAATGGTAAGGAATCATAGAGAAAATTATCATTAAAAAATTCTCAGAGAACAATACAAAAATCTAAATTATTTTCCAAACATGTCAAGAAATCATTTAAATAAAAAGGAAAAAACACTTGAAACTCAAGAACAATATATTTAATTTGATACAGACCTAGGTTTGTATCATAGTGCGTCTTCATGTCATGTGCTTTATGTATCCTAATCATCCCCATATAAACTATATTGCCAAAAATATTGGGACACCCCTTTAAATCATTGAATTCAGGTGTTCCAATCACTTTCATGGCCACAGTTGTATAAGATGAAGCATCTACTGTAGGCAGACGATTCAACAAACATCTGTGAAAGAATGGTTCGCTCTCAGGAGCTCAGTGGTACTGACGTTGGTTGCCACCTGTGAAATTTCCTCACTACTGAAGAAATACAAATTTATTCAATGTTTCATTAAGGTTTAACAGTATTTTCAACTGTAAAATGTATACAGTGTTTACCATTTTGAGGCCAATAAGATTAAGCCAAGCATTTCAGGTGTCACACATTAGCTTTTGTCTTTATGCGCTTCCTGGCCATTAAGTTCAAGATTCAGCTTTGCTTTTGTAATGGTAAAAGTGTGACCACGCTGGTCAGACTGATTAGATTAGCGTCTCTGGTAATCTGCTGAATCATTTACATTTGCTTTGTTTCAAGAGACTCCTCCTCAATGTAACTCCTCCAGATTAGCATCTCAAGGCACAGAAAACTGCTACGCTGATGAACTGAGGTGCCTGTTGAATCAAATACATTTACTTTTGTTTCAGTTTCTCCCCCCTCAATGTAAACTCCTCCCCTCTAAATGTATAAATTGTAAGGGAATGTTTTCCCTTAGTTAGACTATCTTAGACTATCTTTGAGATGACTACAGCTACGCAATAAAGAACTTCTGCGTGTAAGATACCTCAAGAGTCTCCTGGTCTGTTGCGTGGAAGAAGAAAAACTTCACTACAGATGGTGCCGTGACCCGGATAGAGAAATCTTACCTGAATCAAGAACTGCAACAAAAGATTTCAACAGAGAAATCTTACCTGAGTTCCAGAACAAGATCAACAAAGTGAACTGAGTTCCAGAACAAGAACAAAAAGAACTTTTCTGACTGAGTTCCAGACTGAATCTTTTCATACAAGCAACGATTCGGTGAGTTTCACTCTATTCAAAGAACCAGACCAGTACCAAAGTTGTGCCTCTGCGCCGTCAGAGAAAGAGTTATCAGGCAGCTGTAGTGTTTGATTAACTAAAGTTATCCTTTAAAAGTGGTCTTTTAAAGATGATAGATATCCTCTGTTGTCAGGCAGGGAAGATTGACATTAAATGTTAATATTTTGGGATCCTCTGAATAAGTCAGGGAAGTTATAAGATATCCTCTGAATGAGTCAGGGAACGTTTGTCTAACGGAATAGTGCCTCTACGTTGCTAGAGAAGGTATCCTCTAAACTTAGGGAAGATTAACATTGCGTGTTAATATTTGGTGATAACCTCTGTTCACAGAGAAGGATTAGCATTTTTGTGCTAGTTATTGTGGTCGTATCCTCTAAAAATTTTGGAAGGTGAAAGATCCTTTCCATTTTCTTTCAGGGAAGATTAGCGCAACATGCTAATAGTTTGTGTTGTTTGTTTGTTGTTTTGTGGTGTTACCCTCTAAAAATTTACTTTAGAGATGAAAGTTTGAACCTCTGTACAAACAGGGAAGTATTAGCATAAAGTGCTAGTAATATTGTGGATTTCCTTTGCTCTGTCAAAGAAGGTTTACAACAGTCGATCTGTGTAAACAAGTGTAGCCTCTGTTGATCAGAGAAAGTTAGTTGTTTTGTGTGATAACAAAGAAACTCACAAAATGGTTGTGACGAATGCTAGGTTGGTTCCTACAACTGAGAAAAGTGGCCTTGCCGCTCCATTGTGGTCAGATAGTGAATTTAAGTCATTGTTAGGAGAGCACATGGACTCCATAGTGACTCAGTCAGTCAGAGTGAATTTGACAAAGAAATTTGGCATTCACCCAGAAAAAGTATGGTCGATGGAAGATTGTAAAAAAGTGCTTGGAGCAAGTATTCGCAAGAACAATGTGAAAGCCATTATCTGTTGTTACAAAGAATACAGTTTATCCATTGCACAAGAGCAAACTAGGTGTATTGCTAAGTTAAATGAACAGAACAAACAATTGCAGACTCAATTGTCCTGTTTCAAGACAAAGGTGGGCCATAACCAGGCCTCAGCCAAATGTAACACTGAAGACCAACAGTCAGATGAAACTTTTCCTGACTTACAAGCATTGTTTGAAAGAGATGTAGACATCCCATCAGTAACAGATAAGCATGTAAATTCAGTGAATGTGTGTGGGGCTAGAAAAAGACAGCAGGGAATTGAACAGTCAGAAAGTGTTCCTTCCAGTGCTTCTGTTGTTCAAATCCAAACTGTTGCTACAACGCTCGGACCTAGAGACATAGAGAGATTGTCCCAGAGTTTACCGCCAGCACGCACACAGTTCACTGAATTTAGAAGAGCATTGGTCAGCAAAATGCGTCTCTACGACATGTCGTTAACAGAAGTCACACAGTTAATGTCTCAAATTCTAACTGAATCTGAATTCAACAGTTTTGAGTCTGCTGTTACTTCTGAACTACAACGTGCCAGTAGAAGTGATATGAGAGAGGGTGTTTTGAAAATCCTAAAGAATATTCTAGGACCCAAGATAGATTGGTCTAGAATTACTAACTGTGTACAAAAGAAAGACGAAACTGTGAATGAATATACAGAGAGGTTTTGTCAGTCAGCTGTAACGTACAGTGGAATAGTGGATGATTCTGAAAGTGTACTCAATGACAAAGGACCGCTGGTCCGCATCTGGTCAGATGGCCTTATAGCTGACTACAGAAGAGCTTTGCCATTTTTGGATCTGACTTGGTCTCACAGAACTCTTAGAAGTAACCTGGACAGGTTAACTGCTTGGGAAAGAGATTTTGATGTTAAGGCAAGAGTACAAATTGCAGCAGCCTCTTTTAAGGTCAGCACAGAAAACCCACAGAAACGTAAATGTCCTAAGAGAGAGGGCAGGTGTTATTACTGTGGTCAGCCGGGACATTGGAGCAGAGAGTGTAGAAAAAGCAGAAAGAGATTTAAAGAAGTCAACCTTTTTGCCCAACTTCTCAGTTTGCTTGCTACTCTGAAGCCGCCATTCCCCACATCTTTAAACGGGTGGGGCAGCTTGTTGACGTGTTAACCATTTGGACTGTGAGTGCTTAATTTCTCCAGTAACTTACAACAGAGATAAAAAACTTATGTTTGTTTAACGGAACAGAAGGAAAGTGACTGTCTCAGCTTTTCCTTGGGGGACTGCTTTAAGTAAACTCACAGCCTTAAATGTTATTCTACAGTACAGGCCTTTCATCAATAATAGTGTTAGGTCAGACTGTAAATGTACATGCCCTCATGCAGTGTCCGCAATAATGAATGAAGCAAAAGTCAATTTTGTCACCTTTTCCCATTGGGGAAATTGGTTTAACTACCCTCACCCATCCTCACGTATGATGTCTACAACGACTGATGTTTTGTTAGAGGATGAAGGAAAATTAACTCATGATTGAGTTACGCAGATCAAAGTACACAAGTCACAGGACAGGTCAAGCCATTAGAGCCTAAGTGGCATGTGCCCCATCAAGGGATGTTGATCGAGCAGTATTGTGTCAAGGAAGAAAAACTTGGTCTCATTTGTCACATTGCAAAGTGTTCTGCAAAGTTCTGCCACCCACAGGGACATGATATTGACACGAACCAGTGAGGAGCCAAGGGAAGAACCAAATGCAACAGGCTTTGGGGGCCAACCCTTTCGGTGAAGACTCCCTCATAGGTTTCCCCCATCCATTTAGTCCATCCTCACCTCACTGTTTTCTTTAGGTGTCAAGAATTAAGGAATAGGGAAAGAGGGAACAATAGCAGACTCAGTGTTTACTCAGCAGGATACAACCCTTGTCTTTGAAGAAATACTGCTCTCTTGTTTTCTTTTTCCTCTGTGCAGATACCACTTGATGGCTATCCCGAGACCCATACACACAGACGTCTTCACCTGCGTATGAAGCCACCACTTCCAGAGAACAATGAGACCCACTGCCGAGCCAACCATCACCAAAGTAAAGAAGAAAAAATACACAACGCAGAGAAAAGACTTACGGAACCTTCAGTCATCCATCAACACTATCAAGATGTAGTAACCACCAGGACATCGCACAAAGTGAAGACTCCACAATCCTCGTTTTTGCTGGAAACCTTGCAGGCCACAGCCGAAGATGGCTGCATTGACTCTCTTGTGCACAAGCATGATGGTTAAACAGTCTTGATCTTTCAAAAAAAATTACACCAGATGTAACTGAAGTTTAATTTTTCCGTAAGAGCTTCACGGACCCTAATTGCATGTTTTCTGTGTCAGCATGTAATTACAGAAAAAGCAAACACAGAACATAAGTATGTGCCTGTAACTAGCACAAGTTACATGAATGAACTTTCTTAAGTGTTTAAATTTGTACATAATGTGAGAGTTATTAATACTCTCAAAAGGGGGACTGAAGAAATACAAATTTATTCAATGTTTCATTAAGGTTTAACAGTATTTTCAACTGTAAAATGTATACAGTGTTTTACCATTTTGAGGCCAATAAGATTAGCCAAGCATTTCAGGTGTCACACATTAGCTTTTTGTCTTTATGCGCTTCCTGGCCATTAATTCAAGATTCAGCTTTGCTTTTGTAATGGTAAAAGTGTGACCACGCTGGTCAGACTGATTAGATTAGCGTCTCTGTAATCTGCTAATCATTTACATTTGCTTTGTTTCAAGAGACTCCTCCTCAATGTAACTCCTCCAGATTAGCATCTCAAGGCACAGAAAACTGCTAGCGCTGATGAACTGAGGTGCCTGTTGAATCAAATACATTTACTTTTGTTTCAGTTTCTCCCTCAATGTAAACTCCTCCCCTCTAAATGTATAAATTGTAAGGGAATGTTTTCCCTTAGTTAGACTATCTTGACTATCTTTGAGATGACTACAGCTACCAATAAAGAACTCTGCGTGTAAGATACCTCAAGAGTCTCCTGGTCTGT
>NW_024121454.1:11233-22768 GCF_016745375.1 Pimephales promelas
GGCTGTTGTCTGTGTTTTATGTGTGTGTGTGTGTGGCTGGCTGTGATTTTTCCTACAAGTCCTTGTTTCTAAGTCCTTGTCTTTTTGCATAACAATTTTGCATAACAATATTTTTAAATGACAAAATAGGCCTATAACCCCCATCTTTTAAATGTATAGATTGCTTTAAATAAAAGTAAAATTGTATTTGTAATTGAAGTTGAATGAATTTTAAAATTCATGTGCTATATTTCAATATATTTGTTTTCCTTAAGATTTTAAAACACTAACTTCATTCTTATCTGAATTACAAATATTTGTTTCTGTATAAAATAATACTCTGACTAAAAACACATTTGATGTTTTTTTTTGGTATTTTATTTACATGTATTTTATGTGTGTGTGTTGTGTGTGTGTGTGTGTGTATAAAGTGCAGGGTTTTTTTTAGATAAAGTAGAATTTATATAACTATGTGTTGAACTAATGAATCACTCTTGTGTGTGTTAAACACAATCTACTTAATACAGACAACTTCATTATAAAGATAAATAACAAATCAAAAAAATATATGATTATAATCTATGACAAAAAAAGCCATTACAAACTATATTAATGGAAAATACACATTGCTCTTTGTATTGTTGTAAAATATTCATGAAAAACAAGATAACAAAAATCAAAAAGATAAATTATTTTTAGATATAGCCATGTTTTAAATGTATAGCAGAGATGTTAATTGAGGCAGCAACATACAACTTTCTAGAACAACATGGACCTGGATAAGCTGTTTTTATGGAGGACAGTGAAGAGGAAGAGGTGCAAATCAAACAGCTCATTCTCAGGACTACACAGCAAACAGCTTAAGTTTTTAGTGCTTTGTTTGAGGTTTTTAGTGCTCTGTCCTATCTATTATCAACATATAATAGTGTAGTGAAGTTTTTCTTCTTCCACGCAACAGACCAGGAGACTCTTGAGGTATCTTACACGCAGAAGTTCTTTATTGCGTAGCTGTAGTCATCTCAAAGATAGTCTAAGATAGTCTAACTAAGGGAAAATATTCCCTTACAATTTATACATTTAGAGGGGAGGAGTTTACATTGGGGGGAGAAACTGAAACAAAGCATGCAAATGAATATGATTCAACAGGCACCTCAGTTCATCAGCATAGCAGTTTTCTGTGCCTTGAGATGCTAATCTGGAGGAGTTACATTGAGGAGGAGTCTCTTGAAACAAAGCAAATGTAAATGATTCAGCAGATTACCAGAGACGCTAATCTAATCAGTCTGACCAGCGTGGTCACACTTTTACCATTACAAAAGCAAAGCTGAATCTTGAACTTAATGGCCAGGAAGCGCATAAAGACAAAAGCTAATGTGTGACACCTGGAATGCTTGGCTTAATCTTATTGGCCTCAAATGGTAAACACTGTATACATTTTACAGTTGAAAATACTGTTAAACCTTAATGAAACATTGAATAAATTTGTATTTCTTCAGTCCCCCCTTTTGAGAGTATTAATAACTCTCACATTATGTACAAATTTAAACACTTAAGAAAGTTAATTCATGTAACTTGTGCTAGTTACAGGCACATACTTATGTTCTGTGTTTGCTTTTTCTGTAATTACATGCTGACACAGAAAACAAACATGCAATTAGGGTCCGTGAAGTTCTTACGGAAGAATTAAACTTCAGTTACATCTGGTGTAATTTTTGCTGAAAGATCAAGACTGTTTAACCATCATGTTTGTGCACAAGTGAGTCAATGCAGCCATCTTCGGCTGTGGCCTGCAACGTTTCCAGCAAAAACAAGGATTGTGGAGTCTTCACATTGTGCGATGTCCTGGTGGTTACTACATCTTGATAATGTTGATGGACTGAAGGTTCCGTAAGTCTTTTCTCTGCGTTGTGTATTTTTTTTTCTTTACTTTGGTAAGAGTTGGCTCGGCAGTGGGTCTCGTTGTTTTCTGGAAGTGGTGTCTTCATACGCAAGTGAAGACGTCTGTGCGTATGGGTCTCGGGATAGCCATCAAGTGGTATCTGCACAGAGGAAAAAGAAAACAAGAGAGCAGTATTTCTTCAAAGACAAGGGTTGTATCCTGCTGAGTAAACACTGAGTCTGCTATTGTTCCCTCTTTCCCTATTCCTTAATTTTGACACCTAAAGAAAACAGTGAGGTGAGGATGGACTAAATGGATGGGGAAAGGCCTATGAGGGAATCTTCGCCCAAGGGTGACCCCCGACGCATATGCATTTCGTTCTTCCCTTGGGTTCCTCACTGGTTCGTGTCCTTTTTATGTCCCTGTCAGTGGGCAGAATTTTGCAGAATACTTTGCAATGTGACAGAACCCTTTTCAATGTGACACATAATACCAAACTTTTTCTTCCTTGACCCAATACTGCCGATCAACATTACTTGATGGGGCACATGCCACTTAGGCTCTAATGGCTTGACCTGTCCTGTGACATGTGTACTTTGATCTGCGTAACCCAATTATGAGTTATTTTTTTTTTTTCCTCTAACAAAACATCAGTCGTTGTAGACATCATACGTGAGAATGGGTGCGGGTAGTTAAACCAATTTCCCCAATGGGAAAAGGTGACAATATTGACTTTTGCTTCATTCATTAGTGCTAATACTGCGTGTGGGCATTTACAGTCTGACCTAACACTATTATTGATGAAAGGCCTGTGCTGTAGAATAACATTTAAGGCTGTGAGTTTACTTAAAGCAGTTCCCCAAAGGAAAAGCTGAGACAGTCACTTTCCTTCTGTTCCGTTAAACAAACATAAGTTGTTTATCTCTGTTGTAAGTTACTGGGGAAATTAAGCACTCACAGTCCAAATGGTTAACACGTCAACAAGCTGCCCCACCCGTTTAAAGACGTGGGGGAATGGCGGCTTCAGAGTAGCAAGTAAACTGAGAAGTTGGGCAAAAAGTTTGACTTCTTTAAAGTTCTTTCTGCTTTTTCTACACTCTCTACTCCAGTGTCCCGGCTGACCACAGTAATAACACCTGCCCTCTCTCTTTGGACATTTGCGTTTTTGTGGGATCTCTGTGCTGACCTTAAAAGAAGCTGCTGCAATTTGTACTCTTGCCTTAACATCACAATCTCTTTCCCAAGCAGTTAACCTGTCCAGGTTACTTCTAAGAGTTCTGTGAGACCAAGTCAGATCCAAAAATGGCAAAGCTCTTCTGTAGTCAGCTATAAGGCCATCTGACCAGATGCGGACCAGCGGTCCTTTGTCATTGAGTACACTTTCAGAATCATCCACTATTCCACTGTACGTTACAGCTGACTGACAAAACCTCTCAGTATATTCATTCACAGTTTCTTCTTTCTTTTGTACACAGTTTGTAATTCTAGACCAATCTATCTTGGGTCCTAGGATATTCTTTAGGATTTTCAGAACACCTACTCTCAATTCATCTTTTCTGGCATGTTGCAGTTCAGAAGTAACAGCAGACTCAAAACTGTTGAATTCAGATTCAGTTAGAATTTGAGACATTAACTGTGTGACTTCTGTCAACGACATGTCGTAGAGACGCATTTTGCTGACCAATGCTCTTCTAAATTCAGTGAACTGTGTGCGTGCTGGCGGTAAACTCTGGGACAATCTCTCTATGTCTCTAGGTCCGAGCGTTGTAGCAACAGTTTGGATTTGAACAACAGGAGCACTGGAAGGGACATTTTCTGACTCTTCAATTCCCTGCGATCTTTTTCTAGCCCCACACACATTCACTGAATTTACATGCTTATCAGTTACTGATGGGATGTCTACATCTCTTTCAAAGAATGCTTGTAAGTCAGGAAAAGTTTCATCTGACTGTTGGTCTTCAGTGTTACATTTGGCTGAGGCCTGGTTATGGCCCACCTTTGTCTTGAAACAGGACAATTGAGTCTGCAATTGTTTGTTCTGTTCATTTAACTTAGCAATACACCTAGCTTGCTCTTGTGCAATGGATAAACTGTATTCTTTGTAACAACAGATAATGGCTTTCACATTGTTCTTGCGAATACTTGCTCCTAGCACTTTTTTACACTCATCTATAGACCATACTTTTTCTGGGTGAATGCCAAATTTCTTTGTCAAATTCACTCTGACTGACTGAGTCACTATGGAGTCCATGTGCTCTCCTAACAATGACTTAAATTCACTATCTGACCACAATGGAGCGGCAAGGCCACTTTTCTCAGTTGTAGGAACCAACCTAGCATTCGTCACAACCATTTTGTGAGTTTCTTTGTTATCACACAAAACAACTAACTTTCTCTGATCAACAGAGGCTACACTTGTTTACACAGATCGACTGTTGTAAACCTTCTTTGACAAAGCAAAGGAAATCCACAATATTACTAGCACTTTATGCTAATACTTCCCTGTTTGTACAGAGGTTCAAACTTTCATCTCTAAAGTAAATTTTTAGAGGGTAACACCACAAAACAACAAACAAACAACACAAACTATTAGCATGTTGCGCTAATCTTCCCTGAAAGAAAATGGAAAGGATCTTTCACCTTCCAAAACTTTTAGAGGATGACCAAAAATGACTAGCACAAAAATGCTAATCCTTCTCTGTGAACAGAGGTTATCACCAAATATTAACACGTAATGTTAATCTTCCCTAAGTTTAGAGGATATCTTCTCTAGCAACGTAGAGGCACTATTCCGTTGAACAAAACTTCCCTGACTCATTCAGAGGATATCTTACAACTTCCCTGACTTATTCAGAGGATCCCAAAATATTAACATTTAATGTCAATCTTCCCTGCCTGACAACAGAGGATATCTATCATCTTTAAAAGACCACTTTTAAAGGATAACTTTAGTTAATCAAACACTACAGCTGCCTGATAACTCTTTCTCTGACGGCGCAGAGGCACAACTTTGGTACTGGTCTGGTTCTTTGAATAGAGTGAAACTCACCGAATCGTTGCTTGTATGAAAAGATTCAGTCTGGAACTCAGTCAGAAAAGTTCTTTTTGTTCTTGTTCTGGAACTCAGTTCACTTTGTTGATCTTGTTCTGGAACTCAGGTAAGATTTCTCTGTTGAAATCTTTTGTTGCAGTTCTTGATTCAGGTAAGATTTCTCTATCCGGGTCACGGCACCATCTGTAGTGAAGTTTTTCTTCTTCCACGCAACAGACCAGGAGACTCTTGAGGTATCTTACACGCAGAAGTTCTTTATTGCGTAGCTGTAGTCATCTCAAAGATAGTCTAAGATAGTCTAACTAAGGGAAAATATTCCCTTACAATTTATACATTTAGAGGGGAGGAGTTTACATTGCGGGGGGAGAAACTGAAACAAAGCATGCAAATGAATATGATTCAACAGGCACCTCAGTTCATCAGCATAGCAGTTTTCTGTGCCTTGAGATGCTAATCTGGAGGAGTTACATTGAGGAGGAGTCTCTTGAAACAAAGCAAATGTAAATGATTCAGCAGATTACCAGAGACGCTAATCTAATCAGTCTGACCAGCGTGGTCACACTTTTACCATTACAAAAGCAAAGCTGAATCTTGAACTTAATGGCCAGGAAGCGCATAAAGACAAAAGCTAATGTGTGACACCTGGAATGCTTGGCTTAATCTTAATGGCCTCAAAATGGTGAACACTGTATACATTTTACAGTTGAAAATACTGTTAAACCTTAATGAAACATTGAATAAATTTGTATTTCTTCAATAGATGGAACAGAACAAGAAAGGCAATTAATAATCTGTCATTGCGTCACTGCATTATGATATGAAAGGCTCAGTACAGTGTGGCACAAAACGCTTATGCGCATCCCGAGTGGAGAATGATGCGCTTAAAGCCACATGGAGTTACAGCGCACAGCGCATCGAGTCCGCATTGATGCAAGCTCTACAATACACTTCTTTTTGATAGTCAAAGCGGGGGTTACGTTTTTACACTTCGTACAGAATAACCCTAAAGGCACCAAGGTGGCGGTGCCACCGACTTTATATTAAATATAAATATAGCTGTGAGCAGCGATAAAGGGCCAAAGCCGGCGGTACCACCATCCCGGTGCCTTTGGGTAACTAAAGGCATCGGGGTTGCGGTGCCACCGGCTTGGGCCCGCAATCGCTGCTCGCAGCTATATTTATTATTATTTTGCTAACTTTTGGGCACTTTTGGGGCCCTTAACGTGCTCGAAAACTCTTGAAACTTTGCACACGGGTCAGAACCCGCGGCCATCAGAGCCGGGCTGAAGCTGGTACCCGGGCGTGGTAGGGCGGCTCGTCAGCGCCCCCTGGAACGGGGTCCGAACACTTGGTCCATAACTCAAACACGCTTGTATGTAATAATATGAAACTCGGTACACACGTTGATCTCATCGTTTCATCTATACCTCACGCTCTTACTTTTTACCCCAGCCCAACAGGAAGTCGGCTATTGAGGTTTGTTTGTAAAACGCTCGCAATGGAATGTCAAATACTCCTCCTAGAGCTTTGATCCAAATTCGACGAAACTCGGTCAGCGTGAAGTCAAGACATTGAGGATGAAAGTTTGCGAGGGGATTTTTGATATCTCGAACGGTTTGTCCGTGGCGAGGAAACGAAATCATGGCGAGAAACGTGAAACAGGAAGTGTGTTATAACTTCAGCATACATTAACTGATCTTGATGAAACTTCAGCAGTGTGTTCGCTGTAAGAGGACGATCACATGGATGTGACTATTGTGAGTCAAAGTTATAGCGCCACCAACTGGCAGCAGGAAGTGTGTCACTTTCAAAATGCTTTGATATCACCCTTTTATTTTTAACCGATTTGCTTCAAACTTCATATGTATAATGTAAACATACGGCAGATGTAGACCTGTGAATGGATTCTTGATATCTTTGAAACTGTTGCCGTGGCGACGCATCAAACTTTACCCTTCTTTTAGGATGCTTTTAGGATGCTTTTGAGACCCTTAGCATGCTTCAAAATGCATGAAACTCGACAGACACATCACATTTATTAGCCAGTAGACATGTGCAAAGTTTCAGAAACGGGCGTGGTGAGGGCTCAGTAGCGCCACCTTTTGACAAAAGTGGGGTTGTTAGTTTTAACTAGAGTTACAAAAATTGGTATGTATATTGTACTCCTCGAGCCGGACAACTTTCTAATTTACACTTATTAGCTAGGACCCACAGAAAGTCAGATATGTTTGTTTGAATGTGGTCTTGCTCAATCTGAGCCTACATCTCTGTCTTTGCCTGTCTGTGTGTGTGTGAGTGTGCAGGGGGAGGGGGCTTAACCATTTCACTGCTGTGTGTATGGCCTGCATAAAGAAAATACATTTCTCAAGCCTGGTATTTTTTAAATAAGTTTTTATTTTTATTTTTTATAAGTAAAGACATATAACTAGTTTAATTGTAGTGCATTGACAATAGTTTTATATAATTAGTTTATTAATCAGATTAACTTGGTCAATAAACTTGGTCTGAAAATTTGGTCCATAAATCAAACACACTTGCATGTAATAATATGAAACTTGGTACACATATAGATCTCATCGTTTCATATATAGCCTACTTCACACTCTTACTTTTTACCCCAGCCCAACAGGAAGTCGGCTATTTAGGGTTGTGTTTAAAACACATGCAATGGAATTTAAAGTAATGCTCCTAGAGCACTGAACCAAATTCGACAAAACTCGATCAGCGTGAAGTCAAGACATTAAGGATGAAAAGGTGACAAGGGATTTTTTATATCTCGAACAATTTGGCCGTGGCGAGGAAACGAAATTATGGCGAGAAACATGAAACAGGATGTGTGTTATAACTTCAGCATACATTAACTGATCTTGATGAAACTTCAGCAGTGTTTTCGCTGTAAGAGACCGATCACATGGATGTGACTATTGTGAGCCAAATTATAGCGCCACCAACTGGCAGCAGGAAGTGTGTCACTTTCAAAATGCTTTGAAACCACTCTCTTATTTTTAACCGATTTGCTTCAAACTTCATCTGTATAATGTAAATACACGGCAGATGTAGACCTGTGAATGAATTTTTGATATCTTTGATACTGTTGCCGTGGCAACGAATCAAACTTTAACATTCTTTTTTGATGCTTTTGGGACTCTTAGCATGCTTGAAATTGCTTGAAACTCAACAGATACATCACATTTATTAGCCAGTAGACATGTGCAACTATGGCAAAAGATTAAAGTAATGTCTAAAAAGTAAACACTAAAAGCCTCATATCTTCTAAAAATGTAATTTTACATCATTTGTTTCTAAATTAAATTATACAAATATTATAACTTCCCCAAATTTCCTTTTTTTCATTTAAGAATTATGTTTACGTTCAAAAACAGCCAGAATTGTTGTAAAATTCATAAAAAAATAATAATCTGAGTCATACGTAGTGCTATACTGCCCTCTTGTGTTCAATATCAGGTAGGCCTATTGTGTATATTCCCACCGGTTAATCAACGTGTGACTCCGCTGGGACTTGGGAGCTTTTAAATCGCTTACTTAAAACCGAAAGTCGAAATACGGATGTCCGCACAAGACATTAATGGTGTGGAGTAGAGCGAGCATTTTAAATAAATTCCTATTAAGTAGGATTGAACTAAACAGAAAGAATGTTCACTCTGTTCTGCTGGTTCCTCGCTGGTGGATCATATGATTACTTTGTCATAATCTATGACAAAAATGCTATTATAAACCATATTAATAATAGATAATACACATTGCTCTTATTTTTGAAAAATACATTCATGAAAAACAAGATAACAAAAATCATAAAAAAATATAGCCATGGCTGCTATAAATGTTTGAAATGCATAGGACAGATGTTTAATGACGCAGCAACATATAATTGAAAGGCAATTAATAATCTGTCATTACGTCACTGCATTATGATATTACGGCTCCAATACGGTGCAGCACAAAGCACTTATGTGCATCCCGAGCGGAGAATGATGTGCTTGAAGCCACATGAAGTTACAGCGCAGTGAGTCCGTATTGAAAAGTTCAAAGCACAAAGGAAATACATATTTATGAACAGTGTATTATACATTATCTATCTATGCAATAGTTTATTGAGCCTTTTCTTTTAAAGGTTTTAAATTTCAGTTACTGTGTGCGTGAAGAACAATTATAGTGCTCTGACTCTAGTGTTGTGATCTAACCGACAGCGTCCGACACCCGGTAGAAAGTAACACGGTTAAGTTACAGCAATAAAGTCCAGCAAGAAAAAGTTTCTTCATTCGAAAATATAGACCTTTAGACCTTTATCTTAAAGATCCAGTATAATAGGATTAACATTCAATCATCTTGAAGATCGTTTCATCATTGACTGTAACCGAATGTGACGTGCTGTTTGAATGCTGAATGGAGAATGACTGACAGGCGCAGAGAGGGAAAAGTTTGTGTTCTTGAATTTAATGACTTAAATATTAATTTCTATATCACATAATAGCTTCAGAACACTAATAATACAGTACACAAAAACTTTATGGTACTTTAGAAAGTTTTTGTGCCTTTGTGCCTAACATAGAATAGTATATATGCACAATATAGAATTTGAATCAGCCTCGTCAAAGATGGCAGTGTCAGAGCCGATACCGATCCTGAGTATCTAATCGGCGCACTTCTTTTCAACAGTCAAATTGAAATTGAAATTGAAATTGCTTGAAACTCAACAGATACATCACATTTATTAGCCAGTAGACATGTGCAAAGTTTCAGAAACGGGCATAGTGCAAGGACTAAATAGCGCCACCTTTTGACAAAAGTGGGGTTGTTAGTTTTATCTACAGTTACAAAAATCGCTATATACATTGTACTCCTCAAGCCGGACAACTTTCTAATACATAGTCATTAGCTCGGACCAAGAGGAAGTCAGATATTTTGGTTTGAATATGGTGAGCCTCTCTCTGAGCCTACGTCCCTGTATGGCAAGCCCTTTTAACATTTAAAAGCTAAGTTTGCCTGTCCGGAATTAACATTGTAGATATCAACAACGTCTTTCTGTCTATTCGTAATTACATTTTGGATAGTTTGTATTATCATTTAAGATATCTGTAACATAATTGTGACTAGTCGAAATGACAGAGTATGGCAAGCCGTTTTAACATTTAATCATAAAAGGGCCAAAGCCTTCGGCACCGCCACCCGGGTGCATTTAGGTAACTAAAGGAACCGGGGTTGCGGTGCCACCGGCTTGGCCCGCCATCGCTGCTCGCAGCTATTATTTTTATTATTATTATTTTGCTACCTTTTGGGCACTTTTGGGCCCTTAACATGCTCGAAAACTCTTGAAACTTTGCACACGGGTCAGAACCCGCGGCCATCAGAGCCGGGCTGAAGCTGGTACCCGGGCGTGGCAGGGCGGCTCGTCAGCGCCCCCTGGAACGGGGTCCGAACACTTGGTCCATAACTCAAACACGCTTGTATGTAATAATATGAAACTCGGTACACATGTTGATCTCATCGTTTCATCTATACCTCACGCTCTTACTTTTTACCCCAGCCCAACAGGAAGTCGGCTATTGAGGTTTGTTTGTAAAACGCTCGCAATGGAATGTCAAATACTCCTCCTAGAGCTTTGATCCAAATTCGACGAAACTCGGTCAGCGTGAAGTCAAGACATTGAGGATGAAAGTTTGCGAGGGATTTTTGATATCTCGAACGGTTTGTCCGTGGCGAGGAAACGAAATCATGGCGAGAAACGTGAAACAGGAAGTGTGTTATAACTTCAGCATACATTAACTGATCTTGATGAAACTTCAGCAGTGTGTTCGCTGTAAGAGGACGATCACATGGATGTGACTATTGTGAGTCAAAGTTATAGCGCCACCAACTGGCAGCAGGAAGTGTGTCACTTTCAAAATGCTTTGATATCACCCTTTTATTTTTACCCGATTTGCTTCAAACTTCATAGTATAATGTAAACATACGGCAGATGTAGACCTGTGAATGGATTCTTGATATCTTTGAAACTGTTGCCGTGGCGACGCATCAAACTTTACCCTTCTTTTAGGATGCTTTTAGGATGCTTTTGAGACCCTTAGCATGCTTCAAAATGCATGAAACTCGACAGACACATCACATTTATTAGCCAGTAGACATGTGCAAAGTTTCAGAAACGGGCGTGGTGAGGGCTCAGTAGCGCCACCTTTTGACAAAAGTGGGGTTGTTAGTTTTAACTAGAGTTACAAAAATTGGTATGTATATTGTACTCCTCGAGCCGGACAACTTCTAATTTACACTTATTAGCTAGGACCCACAGAAAGTCAGATATGTTTGTTTGAATTGGTCTTGCTCAATCTGAGCCTACATCTCTGTCTTTGCCTGTCTGTGTTGTGTGTGAGTGTGCAGGGAGGGCTTAAACCATTTCACTGCTGTGTGTATGCCTGCATAAAGAAAATACATTTCTCAAAGCCTGGTATTTTTTTAAATAAGTTTTTATTTTATTTTTATAAGTAAAGACATATAACTAGTTTAATTGTAGTGCATTGACAAATAGTTTATATAATTAGTTTATTAATCAGATTAACTTGGTCAATAAACTTGGTCTGAAAAATTTGGTCCATAAATCAAACACACTTGC
>NW_024121454.1:23268-60790 GCF_016745375.1 Pimephales promelas
TTATCTGAGTAAGAGGGGTGTGCCTTTTCAAGTACTCCAAGAGATAATGTCGAGACTTATGGGAAAGGCTAGAGACATTGTGAAAGTTACCCTGCGCAGCATGCCATCGCTGCAGCCAGCTGAAAACTCCAAGGTCGTCTTTGATATTCTGAACAACATTTCAGTGAGGTAACTTACTCATCGATGCCTTAGCAGACTTTTATAACACACTTCCTCTGGCTGGAGAAAGTCCCATGGACTATTGGATACGCTTGAATAAAGCCGTGGATGTTGCGGATGAGTGTCTGAGAAGGCATGGGCGGAACATCGAGGACCCTGAAGGAATACAAATGTATTAAATGTTTCATTAAGGTTAACAGTATTTTCAACTGTAAAATCTATACAGTGTTTACCATTTTGAGGCCAATAAGATTAAGCCTAGCATTCCAGGTGTCACACATTAGCTTTTGTCTTTATGCGCTTCCTGGCCATTAAGTTCAAGATTCAGCTTTGCTTTTGTAATGGTAAAAGTGTGACCACGCTGGTCAGACTGATTAGATTAGCGTCTCTGGTAATCTGCTGAATCATTTACATTTGCTTTGTTTCAAGAGACTCCTCCTCAATTTAACTCCTCCAGACTCCTCCTCAATGTAACTCCTCCAGATTAGCATCTCAAGGCACAGAAAACTGCTATGCTGATGAACTGAGATGCCTGTTGAATCATTTACATTGCTTTTGTTTCAGTTTCTCCCCCTCAATGTAAACTCCTCCCCTCTAAATGTATAAATTGTAAGGGAATGTTTTCCCTTAGTTAGACTATCTTTGAGATGACTACAGCTACGCAATAAAGAACGTCTGCGTGAAAGATACCTCAAGAGTCTCCTGGTCTGTTGCGTGGAAGAATAAAACTTCACTACAGATGGTGCCGTGACCCGGATAGAGAAATCTTACCTGAATCAAGAACTGCAACAAAAGATGTCAACAGAGAAATCTTACCTGAATTCCAGAACAAGATCAACAAAGTGAACTAAGTTCCAGAACAAGAACAAAAAGAACTTCTGACTGAGTTCCAGACTGAATCTTTTCATACAAGCAACGATTCGGTGAGTTTTCACTCTATTCAAAGAACCAGACCAGTACCAAAGTTGTGCCTCTGCGCCGTCAGAGAAAGAGTTATCAGGCAGCTGTAGTGTTTGATTAACTAAAGTTATCCTTTAAAAGTTGTCTTTTAAAGATGATAGATATCCTCTGTTGTCAGGCAGGGAAGATTGACATTAAATGTTAATATTTTGGGATCCTCTGAATAAGTCAGGGAAGTTGTAAGATATCCTCTGAATGAGTCAGGGAAGTTTTGTCAACGGAATAGTGCCTCTACGTTGCTAGAGAAGATATCCTCTAAACTTAGGGAAGATTAACATTGCGTGTTAATATTTGGTGATAACCTCTGTTCACAGAGAAGGATTAGCATTTTTGTGCTAGTTATTGTGGTCGTATCCTCTAAAAATTTTGGAAGGTGAAAGATCCTTTCCATTTTCTTTCAGGGAAGATTAGCGCAACATGCTAATAGTTTGTGTTGTTTGTTTGTTGTTTTGTGGTGTTACCCTCTAAAAATTTACTTTAGAGATGAAAGTTTGAACCTCTGTACAAACAGGGAAGTATTAGCATAAAGTGCTAGTAATATTGTGGATTTCCTTTGCTCTGTCAAAGAAGGTTTACAACAGTCGATCTGTGTAAACAAGTGTAGCCTCTGTTGATCAGAGAAAGTTAGTTGTTTTGTGTGATAACAAAGAAACTCACAAAATGGTTGTGACGAATGCTAGGTTGGTTCCTACAACTGAGAAAAGTGGCCTTGCCGCTCCATTGTGGTCAGATAGTGAATTTAAGTCATTGTTAGGAGAGCACATGGACTCCATAGTGACTCAGTCAGTCAGAGTGAATTTGACAAAGAAATTTGGCATTCACCCAGAAAAAGTATGGTCGATGGAAGATTGTAAAAAAGTGCTTGGAGCAAGTATTCGCAAGAACAATGTGAAAGCCATTATCTGTTGTTACAAAGAATACAGTTTATCCATTGCACAAGAGCAAGCTAGGTGTATTGCTAAGTTAAATGAACAGAACAAACAATTGCAGACTCAATTGTCCTGTTTCAAGACAAAGGTGGGCCATAACCAGGCCTCAGCCAAATGTAACACTGAAGACCAACAGTCAGATGAAACTTTTCCTGACTTACAAGCATTGTTTGAAAGAGATGTAGACATCCCATCAGTAACAGATAAGCATGTAAATTCAGTGAAGGTGTGTGCTGCTAGAAAAAGACGCAGGGAATTGAACAGTCAGAAAGTGTTCCTTCCAGTGCTTCTGTTGTTCAAATCCAAACTGTTGCTACAACGCTCGGACCTAGAGACATAGAGAGATTGTCCCAGAGTTTACCGCCAGCACGCACACAGTTCACTGAATTTAGAAGAGCATTGGTCAGCAAAATGCGTCTCTACGACATGTCGTTAACAGAAGTCACACAGTTAATGTCTCAAATTCTAACTGAATCTGAATTCAACAGTTTTGAGTCTGCTGTTACTTCTGAACTGCAACATGCCAGAAAAGATGAATTGAGAGTAGGTGTTCTGAAAATCCTAAAGAATATCCTAGGACCCAAGATAGATTGGTCTAGAATTACAAACTGTGTACAAAAGAAAGAAGAAACTGTGAATGAATATACTGAGAGGTTTTGTCAGTCAGCTGTAACGTACAGTGGAATAGTGGATGATTCTGAAAGTGTACTCAATGACAAAGGACCGCTGGTCCGCATCTGGTCAGATGGCCTTATAGCTGACTACAGAAGAGCTTTGCCATTTTTGGATCTGACTTGGTCTCACAGAACTCTTAGAAGTAACCTGGACAGGTTAACTGCTTGGGAAAGAGATTGTGATGTTAAGGCAAGAGTACAAATTGCAGCAGCTTCTTTTAAGGTCAGCACAGAGATCCCACAAAAACGCAAATGTCCAAAGAGAGAGGGCAGGTGTTATTACTGTGGTCAGCCGGGACACTGGAGTAGAGAGTGTAGAAAAAGCAGAAAGAACTTTAAAGAAGTCAAACTTTTTGCCCAACTTCTCAGTTTACTTGCTACTCTGAAGCCGCCATTCCCCACGTCTTTAAACGGGTGGGGCAGCTTGTTGACGTGTTAACCATTTGGACTGTGAGTGCTTAATTTCCCCAGTAACTTACAACAGAGATAAACAACTTATGTTTGTTTAACGGAACAGAAGGAAAGTGACTGTCTCAGCTTTTCCTTTGGGGAACTGCTTTAAGTAAACTCACAGCCTTAAATGTTATTCTACAGCACAGGCCTTTCATCAATAATAGTGTTAGGTCAGACTGTAAATGCCCACACGCAGTATTAGCACTAATGAATGAAGCAAAAGTCAATATTGTCACCTTTTCCCATTGGGGAAATTGGTTTAACTACCCGCACCCATTCTCACGTATGATGTCTACAACGACTGATGTTTTGTTAGAGGAAAAAAAAAAAATAACTCATAATTGGGTTACGCAGATCAAAGTACACATGTCACAGGACAGGTCAAGCCATTAGAGCCTAAGTGGCATGTGCCCCATCAAGTAATGTTGATCGGCAGTATTGGGTCAAGGAAGAAAAAGTTTGGTATTATGTGTCACATTGAAAAGGGTTCTGTCACATTGCAAAGTATTCTGCAAAATTCTGCCCACTGACAGGGACATAAAAAGGACACGAACCAGTGAGGAACCCAAGGGAAGAACCGAAATGCCATATGCGTCGGGGGTCACCCCTTGGGCGAAGATTCCCTCATAGGCCTTTCCCCCATCCATTTAGTCCATCCTCACCTCACTGTTTTCTTTAGGTGTCAAAAATTAAGGAATAGGGAAAGAGGGAACAATAGCAGACTCAGTGTTTACTCAGCAGGATACAACCCTTGTCTTTGAAGAAATACTGCTCTCTTGTTTTCTTTTTCCTCTGTGCAGATACCACTTGATGGCTATCCCGAGACCCATACGCACAGACGTCTTCACTTGCGTATGAAGACACCACTTCCAGAAAACAACGAGACCCACTGCCGAGCCAACTCTTACCAAAGTAAAGAAGAAAAATACACAACGCAGAGAAAAGACTTACGGAACCTTCAGTCCATCAACATTATCAAGATGTAGTAACCACCAGGACATCGCACAAAGTGAAGACTCCACAATCCTCATTTTTGCTGGAAACGTTGCAGGCCACAGCCGAAGATGGCTGCATTGACTCACTTGTGCACAAACATGATGGTTAAACAGTCTTGATCTTTCAGCAAAAATTACACCAGATGTAACTGAAGTTTAATTCTTCCGTAAGAACTTCACGGACCCTAATTGCATGTTTGTTTTCTGTGTCAGCATGTAATTACAGATAAAGCAAACACAGAACATAAGTATGTGCCTGTAACTAGCACAAGTTACATGAATTAACTTTCTTAAGTGTTTAAATTTGTACATAATGTGAGAGTTATTAATACTCTCAAAAGGGGGGACTGAAGAAATACAAATTTATTCAATGTTTCATTAAGGTTTAACAGTATTTTCAACTGTAAAATGTATACAGTGTTCACCATTTTGAGGCCAATAAGATTAAGCCAAGCATTCCAGGTGTCACACATTAGCTTTTGTCTTTATGCGCTTCCTGGCCATTAAGTTCAAGATTCAGCTTTGCTTTTGTAATGGTAAAAGTGTGACCACGCTGGTCAGACTGATTAGATTAGCGTCTCTGGTAATCTGCTGAATCATTTACATTTGCTTTGTTTCAAGAGACTCCTCCTCAATGTAACTCCTCCAGATTAGCATCTCAAGGCACAGAAAACTGCTATGCTGATGAACTGAGGTGCCTGTTGAATCATATTCATTTGCATGCTTTGTTTCAGTTTCTCCCCCCGCAATGTAAACTCCTCCCCTCTAAATGTATAAATTGTAAGGGAATATTTTCCCTTAGTTAGACTATCTTAGACTATCTTTGAGATGACTACAGCTACGCAATAAAGAACTTCTGCGTGTAAGATACCTCAAGAGTCTCCTGGTCTGTTGCGTGGAAGAAGAAAAACTTCACTACACTATTATATGTTGATAATAGATAGGACAGAGCACTAAAAACCTCAAACAAAGCACTAAAAACTTAAGCTGTTTGCTGTGTAGTCTGAGAATGAGCTGTTTGATTTGCACCCTCTTCCTCTTCACTGTCCTCCATAAAAACCAGCTATCCAGGTCCATGTTGTTCTAGAAAGTTTGTATGTTGCTGCCTCAATTAACATCTCTGCTATACATTTAAAACATGGCTATATCTAAAATAATTTATCTTTTTGATTTTTGTTATCTTGTTTTTCATGAATATTTTACAACAATACAAAGAGCAATGTGTATTTTCCATTAATATAGTTTGTAATGGCTTTTTTTGTCATAGATTATAATCATATATTTTTTGGATTTGTTATTTATCTTTATAATGAAGTTGTCTGTATTAAGTAGATTGTGTTTAACACACACAAGAGTGATTTATTAGTTCAACACATAGTTATATAAATTCTACTTTATCTAAAAAAAACCCTGCACTTTATACACACACACACACACACACACACACACACATAAATACATGTAAATAAAAATACCAAAAAAAAAACATCAAATGTGTTTTTAGTCAGAGTATTATTTTATACAGAAACAAATATTTGTAATTCAGATAAGAATGAAGTTAGTGTTTTAAAATCTTAAGGAAAACAAATATATTGAAATATAGCACATGAATTTTAAATTCATTCAACTTCAATTACAAATACAATTTTACTTTTATTTAAAGCAATCTATACATTTAAAAGATGGGGGTTATAGGCCTATTTTGTCATTTAAAAATATTGTTATGCAAAATTGTTATGCAAAAAGACAAGGACTTAGAAACAAGGACTTGTAGGAAAAATCACAGCCAGCCACACACACACACACATAAACACAGACAACAGCCCTCCCCTCCCCACACAGACACACACACCCACACACACACACACACAGAGAGAGAGAGAGAGAGAGAGAGAGAGAGAGAGAGAGAATCGCAGGGGAAATAAATCCATTCAAACTACAATATCTGACTTTCTGTTGCTCAGAGTGAATGACTTTAAATTGGAAAGTTGATCGGCTTGACGAGAACAATATACGTGGTAAGTTTTGTAACTGTAGGTAAATTGAGCAAAGTTATAACACACTTTATGTGTCCTATTTTAGTCATAAAATTAATTTCCTCGCCACGGCTAGACCGTTCTAGATATCAAAAATCCGTCCGGAATTGAGCATCCTCAATGTCTTGACTTCATGCACACCGAGTTTGGTTGTGATTGGTAAACACATGCATTGTGATTTGATGTATTTCTCCTAGGACAATTATTCAAACAACCCATAATTCATAATTCATAAATAACTTCCATTTGAACTGTCATAAAACTTAGAGCACGAAAGTTGTTTGGCCTGATGTGATCTATAATTGTACTGAGTTTCATATTAATTCATGCAAGTGTGTTTGATTTATGGACAAATGTTCGAATCCCAGTCCAGGGGGCGCTGTCGAGCCGCCCTGCCACGCCCGGTTACCAGCTTCAGCCCGGCCCTGATGGCCATGGGTTCTGACCCGTGTGCAAAGTTTCAAGAGTTTTCGAGGATGTTAAGGCCCCCGAAAATGCCAAAGAAGTCGCACACAGCAAATAAAGGGTTAAAATTAACCTGACAGGCGCCCCTCCTCTCACTCACACAGAGGGACACTGAGACACTGGCAAAATTTTGAGATTTTCTCTACATTCAAACAAACATATCTGACTTTCTGTGGGTCCTAGCTAATGAGTGTCAACTAGAAAGTTGTCCGGCTCGAGGAGTACAATATACATACCGATTTTTTTAACTGTAGATAAAACTAACAACCCCACTTTTGTCAAAAGGTGGCGCTACTGAGCCCTCACCACGTCCGTTTCTGAAACTTTGCACATGTCTACTGGCTAATAAATGTGATGTGTCTGTCGAGTTTCATGCAATTTGAAGCATGCTAAGGGTCTCAAAAGCATCCTAAAAGAATGGTAAAGTTTGATGCGTTGCCACGGCAACAGTTTCAAAGATATCAAGAATCCATTCACAGGTCTTCATCTGCTATGTATTTACATTATACAGATGAAGTTTGAGGCAAATTGGGTCAAAATAAAAGGGTGAGTTTAAAGCATTTTGAAAGTGACACACTTCCTGCTCCCAGTTGGTGGCGCTATAACTTTGACTCACAATAGTCACATCCATGTGATCGTCCTCTTACAGCGAACACACTGCTGAAGTTTCATCAAGATCAGTTAATGTATGCTGAAGTTATGACACACTTCCTGTTTCACGTTTCTCGCCATAATTTCATTTCCTCGCCACAGCCAAACCATTCGAGATATCAAAAATCCCCTCGCAAACTTTCATCCTCAATGCCTTGACTTCATGCTGACCGAGTTTCGTGCCGTGTGTTTGAATTCTCTAGGAGGAGTACTTCAAAATCCATTGCGAGTGTTTTATGAACAACCCTAAATAACCGACTTCCTGTTGGGCTGGGGTAAAAAGTAATAGTATGAGGTATATATGAACGATGAGATCAACATGTGTACCGAGTTTCATATTATTACATACAAGCGTGTTTGAGTTATGGACCAAGTTTTCGGACCCCGTTCCAGGGGGCGCTGTCTAGCCCCCCAGCCACGCCCGGGTACCATCTTCAGCCCGGCCCTGATGGCCGCAGGTTCTGACCCTTGTGCAAAGTTTCAAGAGTTTTTGAGCATGTTAAGGGCCCCAAAAATGCCTGAATAGTCGTATAAATAATAATAATAATAATCCTAAGGAAAACAATAGGGCCTTCGCCCTTTCAGGGCTTGGGCCCTAATAATCCCAAGGAAAACAATAGGGCCTTCGCCCTTTCAGGACTTGGGCCCTAATAATAAATATAGCTGCGAGCAGCGATGGCGGGCCCAAGCCGGTGGCACCGCAACCCCGGTTCCTTTAGTTACCTAAATGCACCCGGGTGGCGGTGCCGAAGGCTTTGGCCCTTTTATGATTAAATGTTAAAACGGCTTGCCATACTCTGTCATTTCGACTAGTCACAATTATGTTACAGATATCTTAAATGATAATACAAACTATCCAAAATGTAATTACGAATAGACAGAAAGACGTTGTTGATATCTACAATGTTAATTCCGGACAGGCAAACTTAGCTTTTAAATGTTAAAAGGGCTTGCCATACAGGGACGTAGGCTCAGAGAGAGGCTCACCATATTCAAACCAAAATATCTGACTTCCTCTTGGTCCGAGCTAATGACTATGTATTAGAAAGTTGTCCGGCTTGAGGAGTACAATGTATATACCGATTTTTGTAACTGTAGATAAAACTAACAACCCCACTTTTGTCAAAAGGTGGCGCTATTTAGTCCTTGCACTATGCCCGTTTCTGAAACTTTGCACATGTCTACTGGCTAATAAATGTGATGTATCTGTTGAGTTTCAAGCAATTTCAATTTCAATTTGACTGTTGAAAAGAAGTGCGCCGATTAGATACTCAGGATCGGTATCGGCTCTGACACTGCCATCTTTGACGAGGCTGATTCAAATTCTATATTGTGCATATACTATTCTATGTTAGGCACAAAGGCACAAAAACTTTCTAAAGTACCATAAAGTTTTTGTGTACTGTATTATTAGTGTTCTGAAGCTATTATGTGATATAGAAATTAATATTTAAGTCATTAAATTCAAGAACACAAACTTTTCCCTCTCTGCGCCTGTCAGTCATTCTCCATTCAGCATTCAAACAGCACGTCACATTCGGTTACAGTCAATGATGAAACGATCTTCAAGATGATTGAATGTTAATCCTATTATACTGGATCTTTAAGATAAAGGTCTAAAGGTCTATATTTTCGAATGAAGAAACTTTTTCTTGCTGGACTTTATTGCTGTAACTTAATCGTGTTACTTTCTACCGGGTGTCGGACGCTGTCGGTTAGATCACAACACTAGAGTCAGAGCACTATAATTGTTCTTCACGCACACAGTAACTGAAATTTAAAACCTTTAAAAGAAAAGGCTCAATAAACTATTGCATAGATAGATAATGTATAATACACTGTTCATAAATATGTATTTCCTTTGTGCTTTGAACTTTTCAATACGGACTCACTGCGCTGTAACTTCATGTGGCTTCAAGCACATCATTCTCCGCTCGGGATGCACATAAGTGCTTTGTGCTGCACCGTATTGGAGCCGTAATATCATAATGCAGTGACGTAATGACAGATTATTAATTGCCTTTCAATTATATGTTGCTGCGTCATTAAACATCTGTCCTATGCATTTCAAACATTTATAGCAGCCATGGCTATATTTTTTATGATTTTTGTTATCTTGTTTTTCATGAATGTATTTTTCAAAAATAAGAGCAATGTGTATTATCTATTATTAATATGGTTTATAATAGCATTTTTGTCATAGATTATGACAAAGTAATCATATGATCCACCAGCGAGGAACCAGCAGAACAGAGTGAACATTCTTTCTGTTTAGTTCAATCCTACTTAATAGGAATTTATTTAAAATGCTCGCTCTACTCCACACCATTAATGTCTTGTGCGGACATCCGTATTTCGACTTTCGGTTTTAAGTAAGCGATTTAAAAGCTCCCAAGTCCCAGCGGAGTCACACGTTGATTAACCGGTGGGAATATACACAATAGGCCTACCTGATATTGAACACAAGAGGGCAGTATAGCACTACGTATGACTCAGATTATTATTTTTTTATGAATTTTACAACAATTCTGGCTGTTTTTGAACGTAAACATAATTCTTAAATGAAAAAAAGGAAAAATTGGGGAAGTTATAATATTTGTATAATTTAATTTAGAAACAAATGATGTATAATTACATTTTTAGAAGATATGAGGCTTTTAGTGTTTACTTTTTTGACATTACTTTAATCTTTTGCCATAGTTGCACATGTCTACTGGCTAATAAATGTGATGTATCTGTTGAGTTTCAAGCAATTTCAAGCATGCTAAGAGTCCCAAAAGCATCAAAAAAGAATGTTAAAGTTTGATTCGTTGCCACGGCAACAGTATCAAAGATATCAAAAATTCATTCACAGGTCTACATCTGCCGTGTATTTACATTATACAGATGAAGTTTGAAGCAAATCGGTTAAAAATAAGAGAGTGGTTTCAAAGCATTTTGAAAGTGACACACTTCCTGCTGCCAGTTGGTGGCGCTATAACTTTGACTCACAATAGTCACATCCATGTGATCGGTCTCTTACAGCGAAAACACTGCTGAAGTTTCATCAAGATCAGTTAATGTATGCTGAAGTTATAACACACATCCTGTTTCATGTTTCTCGCCATAATTTCGTTTCCTCGCCACGGCCAAACCGTTCGAGATATAAAAAATCCCTTGGCACCTTTTCATCCTTAATGTCTTGACTTCACGCTGATCGAGTTTTGTCGAATTTGGTTCAGTGCTCTAGGAGCAATACTTTAAATTCCATTGCATGTGTTTTAAACACAACCCTAAATAGCCGTCTTCCTGTTGGGCTGGGGTAAAAAGTAAGAGTGTGAAGTAGGCTATATATGAAACGATGAGATCTATATGTGTACCAAGTTTCATATTATTACATGCAAGTGTGTTTGATTTATGGACCAAATTTTCAGACCAAGTTTATTGACCAAGTTAATCTGATTAATAAACTAATTATATAAAACTATTGTCAATGCACTACAATTAAACTAGTTATATGCCTTTACTTATAAAAAATAAAAATAAAAACTTATTTAAAAAATACCAGGCTTGAGAAATGTATTTTCTTTATGCAGGTCATACACACAGCAGTGAAATGGTTAAGCCCCCTCCCCCTGCACACTCACACACACACACAGACAGCCAAAGACAGAGACACAGAGACATGTAGGCTCAGAGTGACCATATTCAAACAAAAATATCTGAGTTTCTGTGGGTCCTAGCTAATAAGTGTAAATTAGAAAGTTGTCCGGCTCGAGGAGTACAATATACATACCAATTTTTGTAACTCTAGTTAAAACTAACAACCCCACTTTTGTCAAAAGGTGGCGCTACTGAGCCCTCACCACGCCCGTTTCTGAAACTTTGCACATGTCTACTGGCTAATAAATGTGATGTGTCTGTCGAGTTTCATGCATTTTGAAGCATGCTAAGGGTCTCAAAAGCATCCTAAAAGCATCCTAAAAGAAGGGTAAAGTTTGATGCGTCGCCACGGCAACAGTTTCAAAGATATCAAGAATCCATTCACAGGTCTACATCTGCCGTATGTTTACATTATACATATGAAGTTTGAAGCAAATCGGGTAAAAATAAAAGGGTGATATCAAAGCATTTTGAAAGTGACACACTTCCTGCTGCCAGTTGGTGGCGCTATAACTTTGACTCACAATAGTCACATCCATGTGATCGTCCTCTTACAGCGAACACACTGCTGAAGTTTCATCAAGATCAGTTAATGTATGCTGAAGTTATAACACACTTCCTGTTTCACGTTTCTCGCCATGATTTCGTTTCCTCGCCACGGACAAACCGTTCGAGATATCAAAAATCCCCTCGCAAACTTTCATCCTCAATGTCTTGACTTCACGCTGACCGAGTTTCGTCGAATTTGGATCAAAGCTCTAGGAGGAGTATTTGAAATTCCATTGCGAGCGTTTTACAAACAAACCTCAATAGCCGACTTCCTGTTGGGCTGGGGTAAAAAGTAAGAGCGCGAGGTATAGATGAAACGATGAGATCAACATTTGTACCGAGTTTCATATTATTACATGCAAGCGTGTTTGAGTTATGGACCGAGTGTTTGGACCCCGTTCCAGGGGGCGCTGACGAGCCCCCCTGCCACGCCCGGGTACCAGCTTCAGCCCGGCTCTGATGGCCGCGGGTTCTGACCCGTGTGCAAAGTTTCAAGAGTTTTCGAGCACGTTAAGGGCCCCAAAAGTGCCCAAAAGGTAGTAAAATAATAATAAATATAGCTGCGAGCAGCGATGAAGGGCCCAAGCCGGTGGCACCGCAACCCCGGTTCCTTAGTTACCTAAAAGCACCAGGGTGGCCATGCCACTGGCTTTGGCCCTTCATCGCGGATCACAGCTAGCTATATATATATATATATATATATATACTGTATATACATATATATATGAAGCCGGTGGCACCGCCACCCTGGTGCCTTTAGGTTTATTGTGCACGACATGCAAAATGTAACCCTGCTTTGACTGATGCAAGCTCTTCAGCACAGTTTATAGTAAGAAAGAATATAGTAAGAAAGAAAAGTAAGCTGTTACTCTGAGATGGTTTGGGAAACAAACATTCATCATGTCGCATTGGTTTTAGTTACTTGTCCTCGAACAGAGCCCTAATCTGTTTATATTTCAGTTACACATTCTACATTGATTAAAAAAGAAAAATCAAATGTGTTTTTAATTCATACAGAAATAAAATATTTATAATTCAGCTGAGAATAAAGTTAGTTCAAATTTTAAGAAAAACAAATATATGATCTGAAATATAGCACATTCATTTTTAAATTCATTCAGGTTCAATTACCAAAAATACAATCTTAATTTAATTTAAAGCAAATAATAAATCTAAAATATATGGGTTATATGCATATTTTGTAAAAAAAGAAAAAAAAAAAGAAAGAAAGATATATATCCAAAAACACAAGGCCTTAAACTTTAACAAGGGTGCAACTCTTATCACTACAACAAACATAGTCACACACACAAGTCAAGTCACTTACATTTTAGATGCAATATTGACTTTTTAGATGCAATATTGACTTTTTTCTGTTTCAGCAGAGAAAATAGTTAAACAAAGATCACAGCGACCCATCGCGCATCTCAAAGCAATGTGTTTTCTCATTACTGAATGATTCAGCATTTTGAATCCATGACTCGTTCATTAAGACGGTCATCTGGCGACACCTTATGGTGATTTAGGGTTATGTTTAAAAGTATCGTTCTTTACAGCGATTTTTAATTGACTCCTGTTAAACCAATCTCGTAACATTATTGTGTAACCGATTTAATTTGATCAGCCTTACCTAGGGTAACAGCCCTATAGTGTCTTATTATTCTAAATTATTGAATTTATTGATCAAATTTACTAATGAAAAATGAAGCATACATTTATTAAGACTAGGCTGCCCTGCAGATATTAGGCTACAATATGCAGATTTAAATATACCATTTATCAAATAATCTGTTTATTTTTAGGTTACACATTACATTGTTTAAAAAATAAAAATCAAATGTGACCCGCTCTGGCGAAATGAGTCGGAAGTTGCAACCTTCCATTTTAAGATATGGGCCGATTATGTGGAAAAACCATGAAATAACAAAAAAAAAAATATATATATATATTTTTTTTTTGCTAATTTCAAAGAACAGACATTCAAAAATAATCTCACAGGGTTTCGTAGTCGAGATAATTGAGTAAAGGTATTTAAATAACGATTAAAGTTGTCAAAGCTTTAAATTCGCTGAAATAAACATTGCTCTTCTCAACTCCCCTCGTCACCTCTGAGCATTTCCCGGGTATCCCCTGAAACGTTGAACTCACTGGAGGCTTCTAACCTAAACTGCGTGAGTATATTTATCTGCAAGAAGAATATAGCCTATGTAAGGCTGTAACGATCGCGACACTCAGATCCACGAACCTGTGTCGCGGTGTGAGAAGACAGAATCACGACACCGACACGTCCCTTCAACTCCCGAAGTTATCCTTCACGTCCAGACCCAATGCTAGCTACAACATCTTTAAATTACTATTAGTATTATTTGAAGTTAACATTATAAAATACGTAGACTTACACCACAAAACTTAAATTATTACTAAATTTTTTAAAAATTGGGCAATTTCAGCATTATGGAGGAGATCCAATTCCCAGATAATTAAATATTTTAATAAATTGGCCTATGTGAACCACACTGCACAAACCAAAAGTAATACTCACCGGATGAAGAAGGGTTGACTCTCTCCAGAACATAAAATCTTTATTTTATTTTCCGTGTTCGCATTTATGAGGAAAAACAATCCGAACGTGACCGTTCTCTGGAAGCAGCACTAAAACTTTCACATAGCTTAAACATGCAAGCACAAAGCCTTTCTTTAAAGTAAATTTCGTTTTAAAATAATTATCTTAATTTAAATCAATGTTTCATCAACCAATTACTAGGATTTAATAATAAGAAATAAATTGCAGACAATAGGCTAGGCCTAATCACGACGCGGAGACGCGCGGCACGTGAACTGAAGCTTGTCTCATGAACCGAAAGTCAGCGTATAAGGTATCCTCACAGACATATATATTGAAATGTCTACTTTTAAAGACAACCATTCAAAATGAAAGAAAACAGACTGCTCTCTGCTTATGTGGGCTAATCCGTATGAAAACTGAATTTCTCTCTGACTCCTCTTCAATCTTTCTGATTTTAGAACATTTTTGTAAAAGTGACTTTTTAATTATTTATTTCAAAAAAATTAAAAATAAGTTGAGTTTCAGCCTCGTTAAATTGCATTTATATATGTTAATCTATTTGGTCAAATTAAGCTATATAAAATAAATAGTTTATCCCTTAAAATGCTATGGATTTTGAAAGATATCAAAAAAAAAAAAAAAAAAAAAACGGGCAAAAAAACTTTAAAAGCGATTTTCTTAGGTTTTCAATTGGAAAAAAAGGGCAGACGACCAGAATTCAAATCTGTATATCTTTACAACCATTCAAGGTATGACCAAGGTATCATTTGAAAGCTTACAGTGTCCTCTTTCCATTAATATCAAAATCTCAATTTTTAAATTTGGGTCACTGTGACTAATTTTGCTGGATCAGGTCGGTCACAAATGTGTTTTTTATTGTAGTATTATTTTATACAGAAATACATTATAATTATATATAATATACAAAATATAACCGTGGGCGCGATTAAACAGTGTTACAATAAAACTCAACATTGTGTTTTTTAAAAATAAATTCAAATAATACAAATCCCGAAATTGCGCTAATTTTAAAATTAAACTAAAACTCATGGCTGCACAAGCATTCATAACTGTGCGCGCCAACAGCGAGGAACCAGCAGAACAGAGTGAACGTTCATTCTGTTTAGTTCAATCCTACTTAATAGGAATTTATTTAAAATGCTTGCTCTACTCCACAACATTAATGTCTTGTGCGGATATCTGTATTTTGACTTTCGGTTTTAAGTAAGCGATTTAAAAGTTCCCGAGTCCCAGCGGAGTCACACGTTGATTAACCGGTGGGAATATACACAATAGGCCTAACTGATATTGAACACAAGAGGGCAGTATAGCACTACGTATGACTCAGATTATTTTTTCTTCTTCTGAATTTTACAACCTGGCTGTTTTTGAACGTAAACATAATTCTTAAATGAAAAAAGGGAAAAACTGCTTTAATTATAATATTTGTATAATTTAATTTAGAAACAAATGATGTATAATTACATTTTTAGAAGATATGAGGCTTTTAGTGTTTACTTTTTTGACATTACTTTAATCTTTTGCCAAAGTTGCACATGCCTACTGGCTAATAAATGTGATGTATCTGTCGAGCTATCTGTATCTATCTGTTTCAAGCAATTTCAAGCATGCTAAGAGTCCCAAAAGTATCAAAAAAGAATGTTAAAGTTTGATTTGTTGCCACAGCAACAGTATCAAAGATATCAAGAATCCATTCACAGGTCTACATCTGCTGTATTTTTACATTATACAGATGAAGTTTGAAGCAAATCGGTTAAAAATAAGAGGGTGATATCAAAGCATTTTGAAAGTGACACACTTCCTGCTGCCAGTTGGTGGCGCTATAACTTTGACTCACAATAGTCACATCCATGTAATCAGCCTCTTACAGTGAACACACTGCTGAAGTTTCATCAAGATCAGTTAATGTATGCTGAAGTTATAACACACTTCCTGTTTCACGTTTCTCGCCATAATTTTGTTTCCTCGCCACGGCCAAACCGTTCGAGATATCAAAAATCCCCTCGCAAACTTTCATCCTCAATGCCTTGACTTCATGCTGACCGAGTTTCGTGCCGTGTGTTTGAATTCTCTAGGAGGAGTATTGCACATTCCATTGCGAGCGTTTTACAAACAAACCTCAATAGCCGACTTCCTGTTTGGCTGGGGTAAAAAGTAAGAGCGTGAGGTATAGATGAAACGATGAGATCAACATGTGTACCGAGTTTCATATTATTACATGCAAGCGTGTTTGATTTATGGACCAAGTGTTCGGACCCCGTTCCAGGGGGCGCTGTCTAGCCCCCCTGCCACACCCAGGTACCATCTTCAGCCCGGCTCTGATGGCTGTGGGATCTGACCTGTGTGCAAAGTTTCAAGAGTTTTCAAACCCGTTAAGGGCCCCAAAAGCCGCTAAGAGTCTCAAAATCATAAAAAAAAAGAATTTTAAAGTTTGATGCGTTGCCACGGCAACAGTATCAAAGATATCAAGAATCCATTCACAGGTCTTCATCTGCTATGTATTTACATTATACAGATTAAGTTTGAAGCACATCGGGTAAAAATAAAAGGGTGAGTTCAAAGCATTTTGAAAGTGACACACTTCCTGCTACCAGTTGGTGGCGCTATAACTTTGACTCACAATAGTCACATCCATGTGATCGTCCTCTTACAGCGAACACACTGCTGAAGTTTCATCAAGATCAGTTAATGTATGCTGAAGTTATAACACACTTCCTGTTTCACGTTTCTCGCCATAATTTCGTTTCCTCGCCATGGCCAAACCGTTCGAGATATCAAAAATCCCCTCGCAAACTTTCATCCTCAATGCCTTGACTTCATGCTGACTGAGTTTCGTGCCGTGTGTTTGAATTCTCTAGGAGTAGTACTTCAAATTCCATTGCGAGTGTTTTATGAACAACCCTAAATAACCGACTTCCTGTTGGGCTGGGGTAAAAAGTAATAGTTTGAGGTATATATGAACGATGAGATCTATATGTGCACCGAGTTTCATATTATTACATGCAAGCGTGTTTGATTTATGGACCAAGTTTTCGGACCCCGTTCCAGGGGGCGCTGTCTAGTCCCCCTGCCACGCCCGGGTACCATCTTCAGCCCGGCCCTGATGGCCGCGGGTTCTGACCCGTGTGCTAAGTTTCAAGAGTTTTTGAGCATGTTAAGGGCCCCAAAAGTGCCCGAATAGTCGTATAAATAATAATAATAATAATAATAATAATAATAATAATCCTAAGGAAAACAATAGGGCCTTCGCCCTTTCAGGGCTTGGGCCCTAAATATAGCTGCGAGCAGCGATGGCGGGCCCAAGCCGGTGGCACCGCAACCCCGGTTCCTTTAGTTACCTAAAGGCACCCGGGTGGCGGTGCCGAAGGCTTTGGCCCTTTCATGATTAAATGTTAAAACGGCTTGCCATACTCTGTCATTTCGACTAGTCACAATTATGTTACAGATGTCTTAAATGATAATACAAACTATCCAAAATGTAATTACGAATAGACAGAAAGACGTTGTTGATATCTACAATGTTAATTCCGGACAGGCAAACTTAGCTTTTAAATGTTAAAAGGGCTTGCCATACAGGGACGTAGGCTCAGAGAGAGGCTCACCATATTCAAACCAAAATATCTGACTTCCTCTTGGTCCGAGCTAATGACTATGTATTAGAAAGTTGTCCGGCTTGAGGAGTACAATGTATATAGCGATTTTTGTAACTGTAGATAAAACTAACAACCCCACTTTTGTCAAAAGGTGGCGCTATTTAGTCCTTGCACTATGCCCGTTTCTGAAACTTTGCACATGTCTACTGGCTAATAAATGTGATGTATCTGTTGAGTTTCAAGCAATTTCAATTTCAATTTCAATTTGACTGTTGAAAAGAAGTGCGCCGATTAGATACTCAGGATCGGTATCGGCTCTGACACTGCCATCTTTGACGAGGCTGATTCAAATTCTATATTGTGCATATACTATTCTATGTTAGGCACAAAGGCACAAAAACTTTCTAAAGTACCATAAAGTTTTTGTGTACTGTATTATTAGTGTTCTGAAGCTATTATGTGATATAGAAATTAATATTTAAGTCATTAAATTCAAGAACACAAACTTTTCCCTCTCTGCGCCTGTCAGTCATTCTCCATTCAGCATTCAAACAGCACGTCACATTCGGTTACAGTCAATGATGAAACGATCTTCAAGATGATTGAATGTTAATCCTATTATACTGGATCTTTAAGATAAAGGTCTAAAGGTCTATATTTTCGAATGAAGAAACTTTTTCTTGCTGGACTTTATTGCTGTAACTTAATCGTGTTACTTTCTACCGGGTGTCGGACGCTGTCGGTTAGATCACAACACTAGAGTCAGAGCACTATAATTGTTCTTCACGCACACAGTAACTGAAATTTAAAACCTTTAAAAGAAAAGGCTCAATAAACTATTGCATAGATAGATAATGTATAATACACTGTTCATAAATATGTATTTCCTTTGTGCTTTGAACTTTTCAATACGGACTCACTGCGCTGTAACTTCATGTGGCTTCAAGCACATCATTCTCCGCTCGGGATGCACATAAGTGCTTTGTGCTGCACCGTATTGGAGCCGTAATATCATAATGCAGTGACGTAATGACAGATTATTAATTGCCTTTCAATTATATGTTGCTGCGTCATTAAACATCTGTCCTATGCATTTCAAACATTTATAGCAGCCATGGCTATATTTTTTTATGATTTTTGTTATCTTGTTTTTCATGAATGTATTTTTCAAAAATAAGAGCAATGTGTATTATCTATTATTAATATGGTTTATAATAGCATTTTTGTCATAGATTATGACAAAGTAATCATATGATCCACCAGCGAGGAACCAGCAGAACAGAGTGAACATTCTTTCTGTTTAGTTCAATCCTACTTAATAGGAATTTATTTAAAATGCTCGCTCTACTCCACACCATTAATGTCTTGTGCGGACATCCGTATTTCGACTTTCGGTTTTAAGTAAGCGATTTAAAAGCTCCCAAGTCCCAGCGGAGTCACACGTTGATTAACCGGTGGGAATATACACAATAGGCCTACCTGATATTGAACACAAGAGGGCAGTATAGCACTACGTATGACTCAGATTATTATTTTTTTATGAATTTTACAACAATTCTGGCTGTTTTTGAACGTAAACATAATTCTTAAATGAAAAAAAGGAAAAATTGGGGAAGTTATAATATTTGTATAATTTAATTTAGAAACAAATGATGTATAATTACATTTTTAGAAGATATGAGGCTTTTAGTGTTTACTTTTTTGACATTACTTTAATCTTTTGCCATAGTTGCACATGTCTACTGGCTAATAAATGTGATGTATCTGTTGAGTTTCAAGCAATTTCAAGCATGCTAAGAGTCCCAAAAGCATCAAAAAAGAATGTTAAAGTTTGATTCGTTGCCACGGCAACAGTATCAAAGATATCAAAAATTCATTCACAGGTCTACATCTGCCGTGTATTTACATTATACAGATGAAGTTTGAAGCAAATCGGTTAAAAATAAGAGAGTGGTTTCAAAGCATTTTGAAAGTGACACACTTCCTGCTGCCAGTTGGTGGCGCTATAATTTGACTCACAATAGTCACATCCATGTGATCGGTCTCTTACAGCGAAAACACTGCTGAAGTTTCATCAAGATCAGTTAATGTATGCTGAAGTTATAACACACATCCTGTTTCATGTTTCTCGCCATAATTTCGTTTCCTCGCCACGGCCAAACCGTTCGAGATATAAAAAATCCCTTGGCACCTTTTCATCCTTAATGTCTTGACTTCACGCTGATCGAGTTTTGTCGAATTTGGTTCAGTGCTCTAGGAGCAATACTTTAAATTCCATTGCATGTGTTTTAAACACAACCCTAAATAGCCGTCTTCCTGTTGGGCTGGGGTAAAAAGTAAGAGTGTGAAGTAGGCTATATATGAAACGATGAGATCTATATGTGTACCAAGTTTCATATTATTACATGCAAGTGTGTTTGATTTATGGACCAAATTTTCAGACCAAGTTTATTGACCAAGTTAATCTGATTAATAAACTAATTATATAAAACTATTGTCAATGCACTACAATTAAACTAGTTATATGCCTTTACTTATAAAAAATAAAAATAAAAACTTATTTAAAAAATACCAGGCTTGAGAAATGTATTTTCTTTATGCAGGTCATACACACAGCAGTGAAATGGTTAAGCCCCCTCCCCCTGCACACACACACACACACACACACACACACACAGACAGCCAAAGACAGCAGACACAGAGACATGTAGGCTCAGAGTGACCATATTCAAACAAAAATATCTGAGTTTCTGTGGGTCCTAGCTAATAAGTGTAAATTAGAAAGTTGTCCGGCTCGAGGAGTACAATATACATACCAATTTTTGTAACTCTAGTTAAAACTAACAACCCCACTTTTGTCAAAAGGTGGCGCTACTGAGCCCTCACCACGCCCGTTTCTGAAACTTTGCACATGTCTACTGGCTAATAAATGTGATGTGTCTGTCGAGTTTCATGCATTTTGAAGCATGCTAAGGGTCTCAAAAGCATCCTAAAAGCATCCTAAAAGAAGGGTAAAGTTTGATGCGTCGCCACGGCAACAGTTTCAAAGATATCAAGAATCCATTCACAGGTCTACATCTGCCGTATGTTTACATTATACATATGAAGTTTGAAGCAAATCGGGTAAAAATAAAAGGGTGATATCAAAGCATTTTGAAAGTGACACACTTCCTGCTGCCAGTTGGTGGCGCTATAACTTTGACTCACAATAGTCACATCCATGTGATCGTCCTCTTACAGCGAACACACTGCTGAAGTTTCATCAAGATCAGTTAATGTATGCTGAAGTTATAACACACTTCCTGTTTCACGTTTCTCGCCATGATTTCGTTTCCTCGCCACGGACAAACCGTTCGAGATATCAAAAATCCCCTCGCAAACTTTCATCCTCAATGTCTTGACTTCACGCTGACCGAGTTTCGTCGAATGTGGATCAAAGCTCTAGGAGGAGTATTTCAAATTCCATTGCGAGCGTTTTACAAACAAACCTCAATAGCCGACTTCCTGTTGGGCTGGGGTAAAAAGTAAGAGCGCGAGGTATAGATGAAACGATGAGATCAACATGTGTACCGAGTTTCATATTATTACATGCAAGCGTGTTTGAGTTATGGACCAAGTGTTCGGACCCCGTTCCAGGGGGCGCTGACGAGCCCCCTGCCACGCCCGGGTACCATCTTCAGCCCGGCTCTGATGGCCGCGGGTTCTGACCCGTGTGCAAAGTTTCAAGAGTTTTCGAGCATGTTAAGGGCCCCAAAAGTGCCCAAATAGTCGTATAAATAATAATAATAATAAATATAGCTGCGAGCAGCGATGGCGGGCCCAAGCCGGAGGCACCGCAACCCCGGTTCCTTTAGTTACCTAAAGGCACCCGGGTGGCGGTGCCGAAGGCTTTGGCCCTTTCATGATTAAATGTTAAAGCGGCTTGCCATACTCTGTCATTTCGACTAGTCACAATTATGTTACAGATATCTTAAATGATAATACAAACTATCCAAAGTGTAACGACTAGACAGAAAGACGTTGTTGATATCTACAATGTTAATTCCGGACAGGCAAACTTAGCTTTTAAATGTTAAAAGGGCTTGCCATACAGGGACGTAGGCTCAGAGAGAGGCTCACCATATTCAGACCAAAATATCTGACTTCCTCTTGGTCCGAGCTAATGACTATGTATTAGAAAGTTGTACGGCTTGAGGAGTACAATGTATATACCGATTTTTGTAACTGTAGATAAAACTAACAACCAATGTAGTAGCACTTCTCTTTTTTTGATTGGCTGATGCGTAGCAGGGTCGACTGCTGAACTCCAGGCGAGACGCGCTTGATTCTCACGTGAGAGCGGCGCGGCCAGAGAAATTGCGTATATTAAATATATTATTAATAGTTTTTCCGCATGAGAAATACAATGTGTGACGGGAGTGTGAGACAAAAGACTGAAACGAGTGACTGTCATGCTCAATGCGTGACACACTATAAAAAAATATTTCACACTGACTCCACATTTAGGGGGCCACAAGGGGGTCCAAGCTTGTTGTCGCAGGGGCACTGGCCCCCCCAGGCCCCCGCCTAGAACCGCCATTGCTCACACACACACACACACACACACACACACTTTCTCTCTCTCTCAAGAAGCAAAAACATGACTGCTAAAGGTTGTATCAGCGATGGCGGGGTAACATCACTTAACATCACGAGTGCTATTCCCTTAGGCCACGCCCCCTTGTCTCCCCAAAGTATTATAAGCAATCATGCGCATCCCGTGTGCAGAATGATGCACTTGAAGCAACACCAAGTCACAGCACGCAACGCTTCACATTGAAAAGAACATAGCGAAGGGATGGTATCTATAATCTATGCTTAGTAGGGCTGCACGATTTGGGAAAATGTCATATTGCCATTATTGAGCCAATATTGCAATTGCGATTTGCGACTCCGATATAATAAAATGGTTTCATGAGTCCAACTTGCTTGGTTCTAAAGTAAAATGCACACACAGATTAATGTTTATTTCTCAACTCAAACTAAAAACAACAACAACAATAAATGATTGATAACACCTATAATGATCAATAAACCATCAACCAAACCAACATTACAGTGATTCCATCAATTGAAAGCCATCAACTTTTTAAAAAATTATTACGCTTAAAAAAAATATATAACAGCTTTTAAATTAAGTGAACTTCAAACAATCCCCACATAAACCCATAATAAAAAACATATTTACCTGTGCCCTTCCTGTCTTAACAGGTACAGAAATTGAATAAAGTTATCAAACAGTCTGCGCTGCCTGAATCATAAATTATATATATAATAATCCTTATTAAAGCTACAAAAGTTCTTTACTCAAGATCAGTGAGTAATTTTCTAATTTCCCTTTGTTCTTTTAACTTTACTGAAAGAACGCTTTATTCGCTGCTGGCCCTTTAAGAGCACCCGTTGCCGAGACGCGGATCTCACACGCGCCTCATAGCACAACTCTTTTCATCCATAGACTTTTCTTATGTTATGAAGATACTAGACAAAATCACATTTTGGCATAATTGTGTGTGCTATTGTTCGTTCAAGCTCGAAAGAGAACTGTTTATTCTGGGCTGGCACACGGTCAGTGCATGCGCATTATGCGAGTCTCATCTATTCTAATCTAGGGCACTCACAGGCAGCTTTTCACTTCTTGTCGTGCAAAATGCGAAAAGGCATTTGAACCAATAAGAGGGGGATCTTGTAACACTAGTCAAAGGATGACAAAAAAGAAGAGATGCTGCGCTAATAGCCCTACTTTGTTTATTTCATATAAAATCGCGGCATTTTGCGTTATATAATTGCATAGGTTTGAGATCGCTATTACGACTGCGATATAATTAATCGTGCAGCACTAATGCTTAGTGTATTCTAAAGGGCAATAAACTCCACTCCAGCAAGATAGTCATTTTATGCAAATCATAGACCTTTATGCCTTATCTACAAATAAAGTATAATATTGGGAACATTGATCTTGAAGAGAGTGTCGTCGTGTTACTGTCGCAACCGAACGCGACGCGCTAATGCTGATGCATGGAGAATGACTGAGGCGAGATGACTTTCCGTTAACTTTAACTTAGAGACTAAAATATTAATTTTACCACACATTAAGCTATTGAATGACTTTAGAAGTCTTGGAATATAGTGTGAAAACTTGATTGTGCTTTACAGTTTTTTATGCCTTTAGTGGGGCTTAACAAAATAACACAATATGCAGAATGTCGGACGTCACTTATAGGCTAAACTGTTTTTATAGATAAAACTATTTACATTCGGCAGTCATGAAAACAAATCTCAGATAACGGTTGACTAGGTAACAATGTGTAATTTTGCGCCGGAGTTCTCCTTTAACTTACATTAGCTAGCTAACTACGAACGAGCTAACCAGATAACATTAACAAATTGACAAGCACTTACTGGGCACAGTGGGCAGAATGGCTCTTCAAATGACGGACGAAATTGGAGGTTGTCATCTGACTGTCCGCGATCTTAACGTTGCATGTCTTGCAAAGCGCTGTTCTTTTGCCATCTTGTTGTAAGAAATTCTTGAATCCAAAAGCGACGACGACCCTCGTTATCCCTCCGGCTGACATGTTGATGTGATCTGATGTAAGTGGGCGTGGTGTGCGCGTAAGGTATGAGAGGGCATGACTGATGATCTCGTGATCCAGTCATGACAGCGCTATTCTCAGCCTGCGCTCCAGCTGGATCAACTTTATTTTTTTTACATAATTTATATATTTTATATTCAAACTGAAAACATGATGTGATTAACACTCAAGTCATATTATTACATGCAAGTGTGTTTGATTTATGGACCAAATTTTCAGATCAAGTTTATGGACCAAGTTAATTTAATTAATAAACTAATTATATAAAACTATTAATGCACTACAATTAAACTGGTTATATGCCTTTACTTATAAAAAATAAAAAACTTATTTAAAAAAATACCAGGCTTAAGGCATTTATTTTTTATGCAGGCCATACACACAGGAGTGAAATGGTTAAGACCCCTCCCCCTACAACACACACACACACACACACAGACAGGCAAAGACAGAGATGTAGGCTCAGATTGAGCAAGACCACATTCAAACAAACATATCTGACTTTCTGTGGGTCCTAGCTAATGAGTGTCAATTAGAAAGTTGTCCGGCTCGAGGAGTACAATATACATACCGATTTTTGTAACTGTAGATAAAACTAACAACCCCACTTTTGTCAAAAGGTGGCGCTACTGAGCCCTCACCACGCCCGTTTCTGAAACTTTGCACGTGTCTACTGGCTAATAAATGTGATGTGTCTGTCGAGTTTCATGCATTTTGAAGCATGCTAAGGGTCTCAAAAGCATCCTAAAAGCATCCTAAAAGAAGGGTAAAGTTTGATGCGTCGCCACGGCAACAGTTTCAAAGATATCAAGAATCCATTCACAGGTCTACATCTGCCGTATGTTTACATTATACATATGAAGTTTGAAGCAAATCGGGTAAAAATAAAAGGGTGATATCAAAGCATTTTGAAAGTGACACACTTCCTGCTGCCAGTTGGTGGCGCTATAACTTTGACTCACAATAGTCACATCCATGTGATCGTCCTCTTACAGCGAACATACTGCTGAAGTTTCATCAAGATCAGTTAATGTATGCTGAAGTTATAACAAACTTCCTGTTTCACGTTTCTCGCCATGATTTCGTTTCCTCGCCACGGCCAAACCGTTCGAGATATCAAAAATCCCCACACAAGCTTTCATCCTCAATGTCTTGACTTCACGCTGACCGAGTATTGTCGAATTTGGATCAAAGCTCTAGGAGGAGTATTTCAAATACCATTGCGAGCGTTTTACAAACAAACCTCAATAGCCGACTTCCTGTTGGGCTGGGGTAAAAAGTAAAAGCGCGAGGTATAGATGAAACGATGAGATCAACATGCGTACCGAGTTTCATATTATTACATGCAAGCGTGTTTGAGTTATGGACCAAGTGTTCGGACCCCATTCCAGGGGGCGCTGACGAGCCCCCCTGCCACGCCCGGGTACCATCTTCAGCCCGGCTCTGATGGCCGCGGGTTCTGACCCGTGTGCAAAGTTTCAAGAGTTTTCGAGCATGTTAAGGGCCCCAAAAGTGCCCGAATAGTCGTAAGAAAAAATAATAATAAATATAGCTGCGAGCAGCGATTGCGGGCCCAAGCCGGTGGCACCGCAACCCCGATGCCTTTAGTTACCCAAAGGCACCGGGATGGTGGTACCGCCGGCTTTGGCCCTTTATCGCTGCTCACAGCTATATTTATATTTAATATAAAGCCGGTGGCACCGCCACCTTGGTGCCTTTAGGGTTATTCTGTACGACGTGTAAAAACGTAACCCCCGCTTTGACTATCAAAAAGAAGTGTATTGTAGAGCTTGCATCAATGCGGACTCGATGCGCTGTGCGCTGTAACTCCATGTGGCTTTAAGCGCATCATTCTCCACTCGGGATGCGCATAAGCGTTTTGTGCCACACTGTACTGAGCCTTTCATATCATAATGCAGTGACGCAATGACAGATTATTAATTGCCTTTCTTGTTCTGTTCTATCTATTATATGTTGATAATAGATAGGACAGAGCACTAAAAACCTCAAACAAAGCACTAAAAACTTAAGCTGTTTGCTGTGTAGTCTGAGAATGAGCTGTTTGATTTGCACCCTCTTCCTCTTCACTGTCCTCCATAAAAACCAGCTATTCAGGTCCATGTTGTTCTAGAAAGTTTGTATGTTGCTGCCTCAATTAACATCTCTGCTATACATTTAAAACATGGCTATATCTAAAATAATTTATCTTTTTGATTTTTGTTATCTTGTTTTTCATGAATATTTTACAACAATACAAAGAGCAATGTGTATTTTCCATTAATATAGTTTGTAATGGCTTTTTTTGTCATAGATTATAATCATATATTTTTTGGATTTGTTATTTATCTTTATAATGAAGTTGTCTGTATTAAGTAGATTGTGTTTAACACACACAAGAGTGATTTATTAGTTCAACACATAGTTATAGAAATTCTACTTTATCTAAAAAAAACCCTGCACTTTATACACACACACACACACACACACACACACACACACACATAAATACATGTAAATAAAAATCCAAAAAAAAAAAAAAACATCAAATGTGTTTTTAGTCAGAGTATTATTTTATACAGAAACAAATATTTGTAATTCAGATAAGAATGAAGTTAGTGTTTTAAAATCTTAAGGAAAACAAATATATTGAAATATAGCACATGAATTTTAAATTCATTCAACTTCAATTACAAATACAATCTTACTTTTATTTAAAGCAAACTATACATTTAAAAGATGGGGGTTATATGCCTATTTTGTCATTTAAAAATATTGTTATGCAAAATTGTTATGCAAAAAGACAAGGACTTAGAGACAAGGACTTGTAGGAAAAATCGCAGCCAGCCACACACACACACATAAACACAGACAACAGCCCTCCCCTCCCCACACAGACACACACACACACACCCACCCACCCACACACACACACACACACACACACAGACACACAGAGAGAGAGAGAGAGAGAGAGAGAGAGAGAGAGAGAGAGAGAGAGAGAGAGAGAGAATCGCAGGGGAAATAAATCCATTCAAACTACAATATCTGACTTTCTGTTGCTCGGAGCGAATTACTTTAAATTGGAAAGTTGATCGGCTTGACGAGAACAATATACGTGGTAAGTTTTGTAACTGTAGGTAAATTGAGCAAAGTTATAACACACTTTATGTGTCCTTTTTTAGTCATAAAATTCATTTCCTCGCCACGGCCAGACCGTTCGAGATATCAAAAATCCGTCCGGAATTTAGCATCCTCAATGTCTTGACTTCATGCACACCGAGTTTGGTTGTGATTGGTAAACACATGCGTTGTAATTTGATGTATTTCTCCTAGGACAATTATTCAAACAACCCATAATTCATAATTCATAAATAACTTCCATTTGAACTGTCATAAAACTTAGAGCACGAAAGTTGTTTGGCCTGATGTGATCTATAATTGTACCGAGTTTCATATTAATTCATGCAAGTGTGTTTGATTTATGGACAAATGTTCGAATCCCAGTCCAGGGGGCGCTGTCGAGCCGCCCTGCCACGCCCGGTTACCAGCTTTAGCCCGGCCCTGATGGCCATGGGTTCTGACCCGTGTGCAAAGTTTCAAGAGTTTTCGAGGATGTTAAGGCCCCCGAAAATGCCAGAGAAGTCGCACACAGCAAATAAAGGGTTAAAATTAACCTGACAGGCGCCCCTCCTCTCACTCACACAGAGGGACACTGAGAGACTGGCAAAATTCTGAGATTTTCTCTACATTCAAACAAACATATCTGACTTTCTGTGGGTCCTAGCTAATGAGTGTCAATTAGAAAGTTGTCCGGCTCGAGGAGTACAATATACCAATTTTTGTAACTCTAGTTAAAACTAACAACCCCACTTTTGTCAAAAGGTGGCGCTACTGAGCCCTCACCACGCCCGTTTCTGAAACTTTGCACATGTCTACTGGCTAATAAATGTGTTGTGTCTGTCGAGTTTCATACAATTTGAAGCATGCTAAGGGTCTCAAAAGCATCCTAAAAGCATCCTAAAAGAAGGGTAAAGTTTGATGCGTCGCCACGGCAACAGTTTCAAAGATCCACAGCTATCGCGGATCACAGCTATATATATATATATATATATATATATATATATATATATATATATACATATATATATGAAGCCGGTGGCACCGCCACCCTGGTGCCTTTAGGTTTATTGTGCACGACATGCAAAATGTAACCCTGCTTTGACTGATGCAAGCTCTACAGCACAGTTTATAGTAAGAAAGAATATAGTAAGAAAGAAAAGTAAGCTGTTACTCTGAGATGGTTTGGGAAACAAACATTCATCATGTCGCATTGGTTTTAGTTACTTGTCCTCGAACAGAGCCCTAATCTGTTTATATTTCAGTTACACATTCTACATTGATTAAAAAAGAAAAATCAAATGTGTTTTTAATTCATACAGAAATAAAATATTTATAATTCAGCTGAGAATAAAGTTAGTTCAAATTTTAAGAAAAACAAATATATGATCTGAAATATAGCACATTCATTTTTAAATTCATTCAGGTTCAATTACCAAAAATACAATCTTAATTTAATTTAAAGCAAATAATAAATCTAAAATATATGGGTTATATGCATATTTTGTAAAAAAAGAAAAAAAAAGAAAGAAAGATATATATCCAAAAACACAAGGCCTTAAACTTTAACAAGGGTGCAACTCTTATCACTACAACAAACATAGTCACACACACAAGTCAAGTCACTTACATTTTATATGCAATATTGACTTTTTAGATGCAATATTGACTTTTTTCTGTTTCAGCAGAGAAAATAGTTAAACAAAGATCACAGCGACCCATCGCGCATCTCAAAGCAATGTGTTTTCTCATTACTGAATGATTCAGCATTTTGAATCCATGACTCGTTCATTAAGACGGTCATCTGGCGACACCTTATGGTGATTTAGGGTTATGTTTAAAAGTATCGTTCTTTACAGCGATTTTTAATTGACTCCTGTTAAACCAATCTCGTAACATTATTGTGTAACCGATTTAATTTGATCAGCCTTACCTAGGGTAACAGCCCTATAGTGTCTTATTATTCTAAATTATTGAATTTATTGATCAAATTTACTAATGAAAAATGAAGCATACATTTATTAAGACTAGGCTGCCCTGCAGATATTAGGCTACAATATGCAGATTTAAATATACCATTTATCAAATAATCTGTTTATTTTTAGGTTACACATTACATTGTTTAAAAAATAAAAATCAAATGTGACCCGCTCTGGCGAAATGAGTCGGAAGTTTCAACCTTCCATTTTAAGATATGGGCCGATTATGTGGAAAAACCATGAAATAACAAAAAAAAAAAAAAAAAAAAAAAAATTCAAAATTTCAAAGAACAGACATTCAAAAATAATCTCACAGGGTTTCGTAGTCGAGATAATTGAGTAAAGGTATTTAAATAACGATTAAAGTTGTCAAAGCTTTAAATTCGCTGAAATAAACATTGCTCTTCTCAACTCCCCTCGTCACCTCTGAGCATTTCCCGGGTATCCCCTGAAACGTTGAACTCACTGGAGGCTTCTAACCTAAACTGCGTGAGTATATTTATCTGCAAGAAGAATATAGCCTATGTAAGGCTGTAACGATCGCGACACTCAGATCCACGAACCTGTGTCGCGGTGTGAGAAGACAGAATCACGACACCGACACGTCCCTTCAACTCCCGAAGTTATCCTTCACGTCCAGACCCAATGCTAGCTACAACATCTTTAAATTACTATTAGTATTATTCGAAGTTAACATTATAAAATACGTAGACTTACACCACAAAACTTAAATTATTACTAATTTTTTTTTAAATTGGGCAATTTCAGCATTATGGAGGAGATCCAATTCCCAGATAATTAAATATTTTAATAAATTGGCCTATGTGAACCACACTGCACAAACCAAAAGTAATACTCACCCGATGAAGAAGGGTTGACTCTCTCCAGAACATAAAATCTTTATTTTATTTTCCGTGTTCGCATTTATGAGGAAAAACAATCCGAACGTGACCGTTCTCTGGAAGCAGCACTAAAACTTTCACATAGCTTAAACATGCAAGCACAAAGCCTTTCTTTAAAGTAAATTTCGTTTTAAAATAATTATCTTAATTTAAATCAATGTTTCATCAACCAATTACTAGGATTTAATAATAAGAAATAAATTGCAGACAATAGGCTAGGCCTAATCACGACGCGGAGACGCGCGGCACGTGAACTGAAGCTTGTCTCATGAACCGAAAGTCAGCGTATAAGGTATCCTCACAGACATATATATATTGAAATGTCTACTTTTAAACACAACCATTCAAAATGAAAGAAAACAGACTGCTCTCTGCTTATGTGGGCTAATCCGTATGAAAACTGAATTTCTCTCTGACTCCTCTTTAATCTTTCTGATTTTAGAACATTTTTGTAAAAGTGACTTTTTAATTATTTATTTCAAAAAAATTAAAAATAAGTTGAGTTTCAGCCTCGTTAAATTGCATTTATATATGTTAATCTATTTGGTCAAATTAAGCTATATAAAATAAATAGTTTATCCCTTAAAATGCTATGGATTTTGAAAGATATCAAAAAAAAAAAAAAAAAAAAACGGGCAAAAAAACTTTAAAAGCGATTTTCTTAGGTTTTCAATTGGAAAAAAAAGGGCAGACGACCAGAATTCAAATCTGTATATCGTTACAACCATTCAAGGTATGACCAAGGTATCATTTGAAAGCTTACAGTGTCCTCTTTCCATTAATATCAAAATCTCAATTTTTAAATTTGGGTCACTGTGACTAATTTTGCTGGATCAGGTCGGTCACAAATGTGTTTTTTATTGTAGTATTATTTTATACAGAAATACATTATAATTATATATAATATACAAAATATAACCGTGGGCGCGATTAAACAGTGTTACAATAAAACTCAACATTGTGTTTTTTAAAAATAAATTCAAATAATACAAATCCCGAAATTGCGCTAATTTTAAAATTAAACTAAAACTCATGGCTGCACAAGCATTCATAACTGTGCGCGCCAACAGCGAGGAACCAGCAGAACAGAGTGAACGTTCATTCTGTTTAGTTACTTAATAGGAATTTATTTAAAATGCTTGCTCTACTCCACAACATTAATGTCTTGTGCGGATATCTGTATTTTGACTTTCGGTTTTAAGTAAGCGATTTAAAAGTTCCCGAGTCCCAGCGGAGTCACACGTTGATTAACCGGTGGGAATATACACAATAGGCCTACCTGATATTGAACACAAGAGGGCAGTATAGCACTACGTATGACTCAGATTATTTTTTCTTCTTCTGAATTTTAAAACCATTCTGGCTGTTTTTGAACGTAAACATAATTCTTAAATGAAAAAAGGGAAAAACTGGTTTAATTATAATATTTGTATAATTTAATTTAGAAACAAATGATGTATAATTACATTTTTAGAAGATATGAGGCTTTTAGTGTTTACTGTTTACTTTTTTGACATTACTTTAATCTTTTGCCAAAGTTGCACATGCCTACTGGCTAATAAATGTGATGTATCTGTCGAGCTATCTGTATCTATCTGTTTCAAGCAATTTCAAGCATGCTAAGAGTCCCAAAAGTATCAAAAAAGAATGTTAAAGTTTGATTTGTTGCCACAGCAACAGTATCAAAGATATCAAGAATCCATTCACAGGTCTACATCTGCTGTATTTTTACATTATACAGATGAAGTTTGAAGCAAATCGGTTAAAAATAAGAGGGTGATATCAAAGCATTTTGAAAGTGACACACTTCCTGCTGCCAGTTGGTGGCGCTATAACTTTGACTCACAATAGTCACATCCATGTAATCAGCCTCTTACAGTGAACACACTGCTGAAGTTTCATCAAGATCAGTTAATGTATGCTGAAGTTATAACACACTTCCTGTTTCACGTTTCTCGCCATAATTTTGTTTCCTCGCCACGGCCAAACCGTTCGAGATATCAAAAATCCCCTCGCAAACTTTCATCCTCAATGCCTTGACTTCATGCTGACCGAGTTTCGTGCCGTGTGTTTGAATTCTCTAGGAGGAGTATTGCACATTCCATTGCGAGCGTTTTACAAACAAACCTCAATAGCCGACTTCCTGTTTGGCTGGGGTAAAAAGTAAGAGCGTGAGGTATAGATGAAACGATGAGATCAACATGTGTACCGAGTTTCATATTATTACATGCAAGCGTGTTTGATTTATGGACCAAGTGTTCGGACCCCGTTCCAGGGGGCGCTGTCTAGCCCCCCTGCCACACCCAGGTACCATCTTCAGCCCGGCTCTGATGGCTGTGGGATCTGACCTGTGTGCAAAGTTTCAAGAGTTTTCAAACCCGTTAAGGGCCCCAAAAGCCGCTAAGAGTCTCAAAATCATAAAAAAAAAGAATTTTAAAGTTTGATGCGTTGCCACGGCAACAGTATCAAAGATATCAAGAATCCATTCACAGGTCTTCATCTGCTATGTATTTACATTATACAGATTAAGTTTGAAGCACATCGGGTAAAAATAAAAGGGTGAGTTCAAAGCATTTTGAAAGTGACACACTTCCTGCTGCCAGTTGGTGGCGCTATAACTCTGACTCACAATAGTCACATCCATGTGATCGTCCTCTTACAGCGAACATACTGCTGAAGTTTCATCAAGATCAGTTAATGTATGCTGAAGTTATAACACACTTCCTGTTTCACGTTTCTCGCCATAATTTCGTTTCCTCGCCATGGCCAAACCGTTCGAGATATCAAAAATCCCCTCGCAAACTTTCATCGTCAATGCCTTGACTTCATGCTGACCGAGTTTCGTGCCGTGTGTTTGAATTCTCTAGGAGTAGTACTTCAAATTCCATTGCGAGTGTTTTATGAACAACCCTAAATAACCGACTTCCTGTTGGGCTGGGGTAAAAAGTAATAGTTGAGGTATATATGAACGATGAGATCTATATGTGCACCGAGTTTCATATTATTACATGCAAGCGTGTTTGATTTATGGACCAAGTTTTCGGACCCCGTTCCAGGGGGCGCTGTCTAGCCCCCTGCCACGCCCGGGTACCATCTTCAGCCCGGCCCTGATGGCCGCGGGTTCTGACCCGTGTGCTAAGTTTCAAGAGTTTTTGAGCATGTTAAGGGCCCCAAAAGTGCCCGAATAGTCGTATAAATAATAATAATAAATAATAAATATAGCTGCGAGCAGCGATGGCGGGCCCAAGCCGGTGGCACCGCAACCCCGGCTCCTTTAGTTACCTAAAGGCACCGGGGTGGCGGTGCCGAAGGCTTTGGCCCTTTCATGATTAAATGTTAAAACGGCTTGCCATAGTCTGTCATTTTGACTAGTCACAATTATGTTACAGATATCTTAAATGATAATACAAACTATCCAAAATGTAATTACGACTAGACAGAAAGACATTGTTGATATCTACAATGTTAATTTCCGGATAGGCAAACTTAGCTTTTAAATGTTAAAAGGGCTTGCCATACACGGACGTAGGCTCAGAGAGAGTCTCACCATATTCAAACCAAAATATCTGACTTCCTCTTGGTCTGAGCTAATGACTATGAATTAGAAAGTTGTCTGGCTTGAGGAGTACAATGTATATAACGATTTTTGTAACTGTAGATAAAAATAACAACCCCACTTTTGTCAAAAGGTGGCGCTATTTAGTCCCTGCACCATGCCCGTTTCTGAAACTTTGCACATGTCTACTGGCTAATAAATGTGATGTGTCTGTTGAGTTTCATGCAATTTCAAGCATGCTAAGAGTCTCAAAAGCATCCTAAAATAATTTCAAAGTTTGAAGCTTTGCCACGGCAACAGTTTAAAAGATATCAAGAATCCATTCACAGGTCTACATCTACCGTATGTTTACATTATACAGATGAAGTTTTTCATCTGTTTTTCATCATTATACAGATGAAGTTTTTCATCTGTTTACATTATACAGATGAAGTTTTTCATTCATATTATTACATGCAAGCGTGTTTGATTTATGGACCAAGTTTTCGGACCCCGTTCCAGGGGGCGCTGTCTAGCCCCCCTGCCACGCCTAGGTACCATCTTCAGCCCGGGCCTGATGGCTGTGGGATATGACCTGTGTGCAAAGTTTCAAGAGTTTTCAAACCCGTTAAGGGCCTCAAAAGCCATTAAGAGTCTCAAAATCATCAAAAAAAAAGAATTTTAAAGTTTGATGCGTTGCCACGGCAACAGTATCAAAGATATCAAGAATCCATTCACAGGTCTTCATCTGCCATGTATTTACATTATACAGATGAAGTTTGAAGCAAATCGGGTAAAAATAAGAGGTTGATTTCAAAGCATTTTGAAAGTGACACACTTCCTGCTGCCAGTTGGTGGCGCTATAACTTTGACTCGAAATAGTCACATCCATGTGATCGTCCTCTTACAGCGAACACACTGATGAAGTTTCATCAAGATATGTTAATGTATGCTGAAGTTATAACACACTTCCTGTTTCACGTTTCTCGCCATAATTTCGTTTCCTCGCCACGGCCAAACCGTTTGAGATATCAAAAATCCCCTCACAAACTTTCATCCTCAATGTCTTGACTTCTTGCACACCGAGTTTGGTTGTGATTGGTAAACACATGCGTTGTAATTTGATGTATTTCTCCTAGGACAACTATTCAAACAACCCATAATTCTCAACTTCCATTTTAATTGTCGTAAAACTTAGAGCACGAAAGTTGTTTGGCCTGATGTGATCTATAATTGTACCGAGTTTCATATTAATTCACGCAAGTGTGTTTGATTTATGGACAAATGTTCGAATCCCAGTCCAGGGGGCGCTGTCGAGCCGCCCTGCCACGCCCGATGACCAGCTTCAGCCCGGCCCTGATGGCCATGGGTTCTGACCCGTGTGCAAAGTTTCAAGAGTTTTAGAGGATGTTAAGGCCCCCGAAAATGCCAGAGAAGTCGCACACAGCAAATAAAGGGTTAAAATTAACCTGACAGGCGCCCCTCCTCTCACTCACACAGAGAGACACTGAGAGACTGGCAAAATTCTAAGATTTTCTCTACATTCAAACAAAGATATCTGACTTTCTGTGGGTCCTAGCTAATGAGTGTCAATTAGAAAGTTGTCCGGCTCGAGGAGTACAATATACATACCGATTTTTGTAACTCTAGTTAAAACTAACAACCCCACTTTTGTCAAAAGGTGGTGCTACTGAGCCCTCACCACGCCCGTTTCTGAAACTTTGCACATGTCTACTGGCTAATAAATGTGATGTGTCTGTCGAGTTTCATGCGATTTGAAGCATGCTAAGGGTCTCAAAAGCATCCTAAAAGAATGGTAAAGTTTGATGCGTTGCCACGGCAACAGTTTAAAAGATATCAAGAATCCATTCACAGGTCTACATCTGCCGTATATTTACATTATACAGATTAAGTTTGAAGCAAATCGGGTAAAAATAAAAGGGTGATTTCAAAGCATTTTGAAAGTGACACACTTCCTGCTGCCAGTTGGTGGCGCTATAACTTTGACTCACAATAGTCACATCCATGTGATCGTCCTCTTACAGCGAACACACTGCTGAAGTTTCATCAAGATCAGTTAATGTATGCTGAAGTTATAACACACTTCCTGTTTCACGTTTCTCGCCATAATTTCGTTTCCTCGCCACGGCCAAACCGTTCGAGATATCAAAAATCCCCTCGCAAACTTTCATCCTCAATGCCTTGACTTCATGCTGACCGAGTTTCGTGCCGTGTGTTTGAATTCTCTAGGAGGAGTATTGCACATTCCATTGCGAGCGTTTTACAAACAAACCTCAATAGCCGACTTCCTGTTGGGCTGGGGTAAAAAGTAAGAGTGTGAGGTATAGATGAAACGATGAGATCAACATGTGTACCGAGTTTCATATTATTACATGCAAGCGTGTTTGATTTATGGACCAAGTGTTCGGACCCCGTTCCAGGGGGCGCTGTCTAGCCCCCCTGCCACACCCAGGTACCATCTTCAGCCCGGCTCTGATGGCTGTGGGATCTGACCTGTGTGCAAAGTTTCAAGAGTTTTCAAACCCGTTAAGGGCCCCAAAAGCCGCTAAGAGTCTCAAAATCATCAAAAAAAAAGAATTTTAAAGTTTGATGCGTTGCCACGGCAACAGTATCAAAGATATCAAGAATCCATTCACAGGTCTTCATCTGCTATGTATTTACATTATACAGATTAAGTTTGAAGCAAATCGGGTAAAAATAAGAGGGTGATTTCAAAGCATTTTGAAAGTGACACACTTCCTGCTGCCAGTTGGTGGCGCTATAACTTTGACTCACAATATTCACATCCATGTGATCGTCCTCTTACAGCAAACAAACTGCTGAAGTTTCATCAAGATCAGTTAATGTATGCTGAAGTTCTGACACACTTCCTGTTTCACGATTCTCGCCATAATTTCGTTTCCTCGCCACGGCCAAACCGTTCGAGATATCAAAAATCCCCTCGCAAACTTTCATCCTCAATGCCTTGACTTCATGCTGACCGAGTTTCGTGCCGTGTGTTTGAATTCTCTAGGAGGAGTACTTCAAATTCCATTGCGAGTGTTTTATGAACAACCCTAAATAACCGACTTCCTGTTGGGCTGGGGTAAAAAGTAATAGTTTGAGGTATATATGAACGATGAGATCAACATGTGTACCGAGTTTCATATTATTACATGCAAGCGTGTTTGATTTATGGACCAAGTTTTCGGACCCCGTTCCAGGGGGCGCTGTCTAGCCCCCCTGCCACGCCGGGTACCATCTTCAGCCCGGCCCTGATGGCCGCGGATTCTGACCCGTGTGCAAAGTTTCAAGAGTTTTTGAGCATGTTAAGGGCCCCAAAAGTGCCCAAATAGTCGTATAAATAATAATAATAATAATAATAATCGTTAGGAAAACAATAGGGCCTTCGCCCTTTCAGGGCTTGGGCCCTAATAATAATCCTAAGGAAAACAATAGGGCCTTCGCCCTTTCAGGGCTTGGGCCCTAATAATCGGAAGGAAAACAATAGGGCCTTCGCCCTTTCAGGGCTTGGGCCCTAATAATCGTTAGGAAAACAATAGGGCCTTCGCCCTTTCAGGCTTGGCCCTAATAATCGGAAGGAAAACAAATTAGGGCCTTCGCCCTTTCAGGCTTGGGCCCTAACTAACAACCCCACTTTTGT
>NW_024121455.1:0-45467 GCF_016745375.1 Pimephales promelas
CAAATAAAGTATAATATTGGGAACATTGATCTTGAAGAGAGTGTCGTCGTGTTACTGTCGCAACCGAACGCGACGCGCTAATGCTGATGCATGGAGAATGTCGGACGTCACTTATAGGCTAAACTGTTTTTATAGATAAAACTATTTACATTCGGCAGTCATGAAAACAAATCTCAGATAACGGTTGACTAGGTAACAATGTGTAATTTTGCGCCGGAGTTCTCCTTTAACTTACATTAGCTAGCTAACTACGAACGAGCTAACCAGATAACATTAACAAATTGACAAGCACTTACTGGGCAGAATATGGCTCTTCAAATGACGGACGAAATTGGAGGTTGTCATCTGACTGTCCGCGATCTTAACGTTGCATGTCTTGCAAAGCGCTGTTCTTTTGCCATCTTGTTGTAAGAAATTCTTGAATCCAAAAGCGACGACGACCCTCGTTATCCCTCCGGCTGACATGTTGATGTGATCTGATGTAAGTGGGCGTGGTGTGCGCGTAAGGTATGAGAGGGCATGACTGATGATCTCTGATCCAGTCATGACAGCGCTATTCTCAGCCTGCGCTCCAGCTGGATCAACTTTATTTTTTTTTACATAATTTATATATTTTATATTCAAACTGAAAACATGATGTGATTAACACTCAAGTCATATTATTACATGCAAGTGTGTTTGATTTATGGACCAAATTTTCAGATCAAGTTTATGGACCAAGTTAATTTAATTAATAAACTAATTATATAAAACTATTAATGCACTACAATTAAACTGGTTATATGCCTTTACTTATAAAAAATAAAAAACTTATTTAAAAAAATACCAGGCTTAAGGCATTTATTTTTTATGCAGGCCATACACACAGGAGTGAAATGGTTAAGACCCCTCCCCCTACAAACACACACACATACACAGACAGGCAAAGACAGAGATGTAGGCTCAGATTAAGCAAGACCACATTCAAACAAACATATCTGACTTTCTGTGGGTCCTAGCTAATGAGTGTCAATTAGAAAGTTGTCCGGCTCGAGGAGTACAATATACATACCGATTTTTGTAACTGTAGATAAAACTAACAACCCTACTTTTGTCAAAAGGTGGCGCTACTGAGCCCTCACCACGCCCGTTTCTGAAACATTGCACGTGTCTACTGGCTAATAAATGTGATGTGTCTGTCGAGTTTCATGCATTTTGAAGCATGCTAAGGGTCTCAAAAGCATCCTAAAAGCATCCTAAAAGAAGGGTAAAGTTTGATGCGTCGCCACGGCAACAGTTTCAAAGATATCAAGAATCCATTCACAGGTCTACATCTGCCGTATGTTTACATTATACATATGAAGTTTGAAGCAAATCGGGTAAAAATAAAAGGGTGATATCAAAGCATTTTGAAAGTGACACACTTCCTGCTGCCAGTTGGTGGCGCTATAACTTTGACTCACAATAGTCACATCCATGTGATCGTCCTCTTACAGCGAACATACTGCTGAAGTTTCATCAAGATCAGTTAATGTATGCTGAAGTTATAACAAACTTCCTGTTTCACGTTTCTCGCCATGATTTCGTTTCCTCGCCACGGCCAAACCGTTCGAGATATCAAAAATCCCCACACAAGCTTTCATCCTCAATGTCTTGACTTCACGCTGACCGAGTATCGTCGAATTTGGATCAAAGCTCTAGGAGGAGTATTTCAAATAACATTGCGAGCGTTTTACAAACAAACCTCAATAGCCGACTTCCTGTTGGGCTGGGGTAAAAAGTAAAAGCGCGAGGTATAGATGAAACGATGAGATCAACATGCGTACCGAGTTTCATATTATTACATGCAAGCGTGTTTGAGTTATGGACCAAGTGTTCGGACCCCATTCCAGGGGGCGCTGACGAGCCCCCCTGCCACGCCCGGGTACCATCTTCAGCCCGGCTCTGATGGCCGCGGGTTCTGACCCGTGTGCAAAGTTTCAAGAGTTTTCGAGCATGTTAAGGGCCCCAAAAGTGCCCGAATAGTCGTAAGAAAAATAATAATAATAAATATAGCTGCGAGCAGCGATGGCGGGCCCAAGCCGGTGGCACCGCAACCCCGGTTCCTTTAGTTACCTAAATGCACCCGGGTGGCGGTGCCGAAGGCTTTGGCCCTTTTATGATTAAATGTTAAAACGGCTTGCCATACTCTGTCATTTCGACTAGTCACAATTATGTTACAGATATCTTAAATGATAATACAAACTATCCAAAATGTAATTACGAATAGACAGAAAGACGTTGTTGATATCTACAATGTTAATTCCGGACAGGCAAACTTAGCTTTTAAATGTTAAAAGGGCTTGCCATACAGGGACGTAGGCTCAGAGAGAGGCTCACCATATTCAAACCAAAATATCTGACTTCCTCTTGGTCCGAGCTAATGACTATGTATTAGAAAGTTGTCCGGCTTGAGGAGTACAATGTATATAGCGATTTTTGTAACTGTAGATAAAACTAACAACCCCACTTTTGTCAAAAGGTGGCGCTATTTAGTCCTTGCACTATGCCCGTTTCTGAAACTTTGCACATGTCTACTGGCTAATAAATGTGATGTATCTGTTGAGTTTCAAGCAATTTCAATTTCAATTTCAATTTGACTGTTGAAAAGAAGTGCGCCGATTAGATACTCAGGATCGGTATCGGCTCTGACACTGCCATCTTTGACGAGGCTGATTCAAATTCTATATTGTGCATATATACTATTCTATGTTAGGCACAAAGGCACAAAAACTTTCTAAAGTACCATAAAGTTTTTGTGTACTGTATTATTAGTGTTCTGAAGCTATTATGTGATATAGAAATTAATATTTAAGTCATTAAATTCAAGAACACAAACTTTTCCCTCTCTGCGCCTGTCAGTCATTCTCCATTCAGCATTCAAACAGCACGTCACATTCGGTTACAGTCAATGATGAAACGATCTTCAAGATGATTGAATGTTAATCCTATTATACTGGATCTTTAAGATAAAGGTCTAAAGGTCTATATTTTCGAATGAAGAAACTTTTTTTATTGCTGTAACTTAACCGTGTTACTTTCTACCGGGTGTCGGACGCTGTCGGTTAGATCACAACACTAGAGTCAGAGCACTATAATTGTTCTTCACGCACACAGTAACTGAAATTTAAAACCTTTAAAAGAAAAGGCTCAATAAACTATTGCATAGATAGATAATGTATAATACACTGTTCATAAATATGTATTTCCTTTGTGCTTTGAACTTTTCAATACGGACTCACTGCGCTGTAACTTCATGTGGCTTCAAGCACATCATTCTCCGCTCGGGATGCACATAAGTGCTTTGTGCTGCACCGTATTGGAGCCGTAATATCATAATGCAGTGACGTAATGACAGATTATTAATTGCCTTTCAATTATATGTTGCTGCGTCATTAAACATCTGTCCTATGCATTTCAAACATTTATAGCAGCCATGGCTATATTTTTTTATGATTTTTGTTATCTTGTTTTTCATGAATGTATTTTTCAAAAATAAGAGCAATGTGTATTATCTATTATTAATATGGTTTATAATAGCATTTTTGTCATAGATTATGACAAAGTAATCATATGATCCACCAGCGAGGAACCAGCAGAACAGAGTGAACATTCTTTCTGTTTAGTTCAATCCTACTTAATAGGAATTTATTTAAAATGCTCGCTCTACTCCACACCATTAATGTCTTGTGCGGACATCCGTATTTCGACTTTCGGTTTTAAGTAAGCGATTTAAAAGCTCCCAAGTCCCAGCGGAGTCACACGTTGATTAACCGGTGGGAATATACACAATAGGCCTACCTGATATTGAACACAAGAGGGCAGTATAGCACTACGTATGACTCAGATTATTATTTTTTTATGAATTTTACAACAATTCTGGCTGTTTTTGAACGTAAACATAATTCTTAAATGAAAAAAAGGAAAAATTGGGGAAGTTATAATATTTGTATAATTTAATTTAGAAACAAATGATGTATAATTACATTTTTAGAAGATATGAGGCTTTTAGTGTTTACTTTTTTGACATTACTTTAATCTTTTGCCATAGTTGCACATGTCTACTGGCTAATAAATGTGATGTATCTGTTGAGTTTCAAGCAATTTCAAGCATGCTAAGAGTCCCAAAAGCATCAAAAAAGAATGTTAAAGTTTGATTCGTTGCCACGGCAACAGTATCAAAGATATCAAAAATTCATTCACAGGTCTACATCTGCCGTGTATTTACATTATACAGATGAAGTTTGAAGCAAATCGGTTAAAAATAAGAGAGTGGTTTCAAAGCATTTTGAAAGTGACACACTTCCTGCTGCCAGTTGGTGGCGCTATAATTTTGACTCACAATAGTCACATCCATGTGATCGGTCTCTTACAGCGAAAACACTGCTGAAGTTTCATCAAGATCAGTTAATGTATGCTGAAGTTATAACACACATCCTGTTTCATGTTTCTCGCCATAATTTCGTTTCCTCGCCACGGCCAAACCGTTCGAGATATAAAAAATCCCTTGGCACCTTTTCATCCTTAATGTCTTGACTTCACGCTGATCGAGTTTTGTCGAATTTGGTTCAGTGCTCTAGGAGCAATACTTTAAATTCCATTGCATGTGTTTTAAACACAACCCTAAATAGCCGTCTTCCTGTTGGGCTGGGGTAAAAAGTAAGAGTGTGAAGTAGGCTATATATGAAACGATGAGATCTATATGTGTACCAAGTTTCATATTATTACATGCAAGTGTGTTTGATTTATGGACCAAATTTTCAGACCAAGTTTATTGACCAAGTTAATCTGATTAATAAACTAATTATATAAAACTATTGTCAATGCACTACAATTAAACTAGTTATATGTCTTTACTTATAAAAAATAAAAATAAAAACTTATTTAAAAAATACCAGGCTTGAGAAATGTATTTTCTTTATGCAGGTCATACACACAGCAGTGAAATGGTTAAGCCCCCTCCCCCTGCACACACACACACACACACACAGGCAAAGACAGAGATGTAGGCACAGATGTAGGCTCAGAGTGACCATATTCAAACAAAAATATCTGACTTTCTGTGGGTCCTAGCTAATAAGTGTAAATTAGAAAGTTGTCCGGCTCGAGGAGTACAATATACATACCAATTTTTGTAACTCTAGTTAAAACTAACAACCCCACTTTTGTCAAAAGGTGGCGCTACTGAGCCCTCACCACGCCCGTTTCTGAAACTTTGCACATGTCTACTGGCTAATAAATGTGATGTGTCTGTCGAGTTTCATGCATTTTGAAGCATGCTAAGGGTCTCAAAAGCATCCTAAAAGCATCCTAAAAGAAGGGTAAAGTTTGATGCGTCGCCACGGCAACAGTTTCAAAGATATCAAGAATCCATTCACAGGTCTACATCTGCCGTATGTTTACATTATACATATGAAGTTTGAAGCAAATCGGGTAAAAATAAAAGGGTGATATCAAAGCATTTTGAAAGTGACACACTTCCTGCTGCCAGTTGGTGGCGCTATAACTTTGACTCACAATAGTCACATCCATGTGATCGTCCTCTTACAGCGAACACACTGCTGAAGTTTCATCAAGATCAGTTAATGTATGCTGAAGTTATAACACACTTCCTGTTTCACGTTTCTCGCCATGATTTCGTTTCCTCGCCACGGACAAACCGTTCGAGATATCAAAAATCCCCTCGCAAACTTTCATCCTCAATGTCTTGACTTCACGCTGACCGAGTTTCGTCGAATTTGGATCAAAGCTCTAGGAGGAGTATTTGACATTCCATTGCGAGCGTTTTACAAACAAACCTCAATAGCCGACTTCCTGTTGGGCTGGGGTAAAAAGTAAGAGCGCGAGGTATAGATGAAACGATGAGATCAACATGTGTACCGAGTTTCATATTATTACATGCAAGCGTGTTTGAGTTATGGACCAAGTGTTCGGACCCCGTTCCAGGGGGCGCTGACGAGCCCCCTGCCACGCCCGGGTACCATCTTCAGCCCGGCTCTGATGGCCGCGGGTTCTGACCCGTGTGCAAAGTTTCAAGAGTTTTCGAGCACGTTAAGGGCCCCAAAAGTGCCCAAAAGGTAGTAAAATAATAATAATAATAAATATAGCTGCGAGCAGCGATTGCGGGCCCAAGCCGGTGGCACCGCAACCCCGATGCCTTTAGTTACCCAAAGGCACCGGGATGGTGGTACCGCCGGCTTTGGCCCTTTATCGCTGCTCACAGCTATATTTATATTTAATATAAAGCCGGTGGCACCGCCACCTTGGTGCCTTTAGGGTTATTCTGTACGACGTGTAAAAACGTAACCCCCGCTTTGACTATCAAAAAGAAGTGTATTGTAGAGCTTGCATCAATGCGGACTCGATGCGCTGTGCGCTGTAACTCCATGTGGCTTTAAGCGCATCATTCTCCACTCGGGATGCGCATAAGCGTTTTGTGCCACACTGTACTGAGCCTTTCATATCATAATGCAGTGACGCAATGACAGATTATTAATTGCCTTTCTTGTTCTGTTCCATCTATTATATGTTGATAATAGATAGGACAGAGCACTAAAAACCTCAAACAAAGCACTAAAAACTTAAGCTGTTTGCTGTGTAGTCTGAGAATGAGCTGTTTGATTTGCACCCTCTTCCTCTTCACTGTCCTCCATAAAAACCAGCTATTCAGGTCCATGTTGTTCTAGAAAGTTTGTATGTTGCTGCCTCAATTAACATCTCTGCTATACATTTAAAACATGGCTATATCTAAAATAATTTATCTTTTTGATTTTTGTTATCTTGTTTTTCATGAATATTTTACAACAATACAAAGAGCAATGTGTATTTTCCATTAATATAGTTTGTAATGGCTTTTTTTGTCATAGATTATAATCATATATTTTTTGGATTTGTTATTTATCTTTATAATGAAGTTGTCTGTATTAAGTAGATTGTGTTTAACACACACAAGAGTGATTTATTAGTTCAACACATAGTTATAGAAATTCTACTTTATCTAAAAAAAACCCTGCACTTTATACACACACACACACACACACACACACACACACACACACACACACACATAAATACATGTAAATAAAAATCCAAAAAAAAAAAAACATCAAATGTGTTTTTAGTCAGAGTATTATTTTATACAGAAACAAATATTTGTAATTCAGATAAGAATGAAGTTAGTGTTTTAAAATCTTAAGGAAAACAAATATATTGAAATATAGCACATGAATTTTAAATTCATTCAACTTCAATTACAAATACAATCTTACTTTTATTTAAAGCAAACTATACATTTAAAAGATGGGGGTTATATGCCTATTTTGTCATTTAAAAATATTGTTATGCAAAATTGTTATGCAAAAAGACAAGGACTTAGAGACAAGGACTTGTAGGAAAAATCGCAGCCAGCCACACACACACACACATAAACACAGACAACAGCCCTCCCCTCCCCACACAGACACACACACACACACACAGAGAGAGAGAGAGAGAGAGAGAGAGAGAGAGAGAGAGAGAATCGCAGGGGAAATAAATCCATTCAAACTACAATATCTGACTTTCTGTTGCTCAGAGCGAATGACTTTAAATTGGAAAGTTGATCGGCTTGACGAGAACAATATACGTGGTAAGTTTTGTAACTGTAGGTAAATTGAGCAAAGTTATAACACACTTTATGTGTCCTTTTTTAGTCATAAAATTCATTTCCTCGCCACGGCCAGACCGTTCGAGATATCAAAAATCCGTCCGGAATTGAGCATCCTCAATGTCTTGACTTCATGCACACCGAGTTTGGTTGTGATTGGTAAACACATGCATTGTGATTTGATGTATTTCTCCTAGGACAATTATTCAAACAACCCATAATTCATAATTCATAAATAACTTCCATTTGAACTGTCATAAAACTTAGAGCACGAAAGTTGTTTGGCCTGATGTGATCTTTAATTGTACCGAGTTTCATATTAATTCATGCAAGTGTGTTTGATTTATGGACAAATTTTCGAATCCCAGTCCAGGGGGCGCTGTCGAGCCGCCCTGCCACGCCCGGTTACCAGCTTCAGCCCGGCCCTGATGGCCATGGGTTCTGACCCGTGTGCAAAGTTTCAAGAGTTTTAGAGGATGTTAAGGCCCCCGAAAATGCCAGAGAAGTTGCACACAGCAAATAAAGGGTTAAAATTAACCTGACAGGCGCCCCTCCTCTCACTCACACAGAGAGACACTGAGAGACTGGCAAAATTCTGAGATTTTCTCTACATTCAAACAAACATATCTGACTTTCTGTGGGTCCTAGCTAATGAGTGTCAATTAGAAAGTTGTCCGGCTCGAGGAGTACAATATACATACTGATTTTTGTAACTGTAGATAAAACTAACAACCCCACTTTTGTCAAAAGGTGGCGCTACTGAGCCCTCACCACACCCGTTTCTGAAACGTTGCACATGTCTACTGGCTAATAAATGTGATGTGTCTGTCGAGTTTCATGCAATTTGAAGCATGCTAAGAGTCTCAAAAGCATCCTAAAAGAATGGTAAAGTTTGATGCGTTGCCACGGCAACAGTTTCAAAGATATCAAGAATCCATTTACAGGTCTTCATCTGCCATGTATTTGCATTATACAGATGAAGTTTGAAGCAAATCGAGTTAAAATTAGAGGGTGATTTCAAAGCATTTTGAAAATGACACACTTCCTGCTGCCAGTTGGTGGCGCTATAACTTTGACTCACAATAGTCACATCCATGTGATCGTCCTCTTACAGCGAACACACTGCTGAAGTTTCATCAAGATCGGTTGATGTGTGCTGAAGTTATGATACACTTCCTGTTTCACGTTTCTCGCCATAATTTTGTTTCCTCGCCACGGCCAAACCGTTCGAGATATCAAAAATCCCCTCGCAAACTTTCATCCTCAATGTCTTGACTTCACGCTGACCGAGTTTCGTCGAATTTGGATCAAAGCTCTAGGAGGAGTATTAAAAATTCCATTGCGAGTGTTTTACGAACAACCCTAAATAGCCGACTTCCTGTTGGGCTGGGGTAAAAAGTAAAAGCACGAGGTATAGATGAAACGATGAGATCAACATGTGTACCGAGTTTCATATTATTACATGCAAGCGTGTTTGATTTATGGACCAAGTGTTCGGACCCCGTTCCAGGGGGCGCTGTCTAGCCCCCCTGCCACGCCCGGGTACCATCTTCAGCCCGGCCCTGATGGCCGCGGGTTCTGACCCGTGTGCAAAGTTTCAAGAGTTTTTGAGCATGTTAAGGGCCCCAAAAGTGCCCGAATAGTATAAATAATATAATAATAATAAAAATATAGCTGCGAGCAGCGATGGCGGGCCCAAGCCGGTGGCACCGCAACCCCGGCTCCTTTAGTTACCTAAAGGCACCGGGGTGGCGGTGCCGAAGGCTTTGGCCCTTTCATGATTAAATGTTAAAACGGCTTGCCATAGTCTGTCATTTTGACTAGTCACAATTATGTTACAGATATCTTAAATGATAATACAAACTATCCAAAATGTAATTACGACTAGACAGAAAGACATTGTTGATATCTACAATGTTAATTTCCGGATAGGCAAACTTAGCTTTTAAATGTTAAAAGGGCTTGCCATACACGGACGTAGGCTCAGAGAGAGTCTCACCATATTCAAACCAAAATATCTGACTTCCTCTTGGTCTGAGCTAATGACTATGAATTAGAAAGTTGTCTGGCTTGAGGAGTACAATGTATATAACGATTTTTGTAACTGTAGATAAAAATAACAACCCCACTTTTGTCAAAAGGTGGCGCTATTTAGTCCCTGCACCATGCCCGTTTCTGAAACTTTGCACATGTCTACTGGCTAATAAATGTGATGTGTCTGTTGAGTTTCATGCAATTTCAAGCATGCTAAGAGTCTCAAAAGCATCCTAAAATAATTTCAAAGTTTGAAGCTTTGCCACGGCAACAGTTTAAAAGATATCAAGAATCCATTCACAGGTCTACATCTACCGTATGTTTACATTATACAGATGAAGTTTTTCATCTGTTTTTCATCATTATACAGATGAAGTTTTTCATCTGTTTACATTATACAGATGAAGTTTTTCATTCATATTATTACATGCAAGCGTGTTTGATTTATGGACCAAGTTTTCGGACCCCGTTCCAGGGGGCGCTGTCTAGCCCCCCTGCCACGCCTAGGTACCATCTTCAGCCCGGGCCTGATGGCTGTGGGATATGACCTGTGTGCAAAGTTTCAAGAGTTTTCAAACCCGTTAAGGGCCTCAAAAGCCATTAAGAGTCTCAAAATCATCAAAAAAAAAGAATTTTAAAGTTTGATGCGTTGCCACGGCAACAGTATCAAAGATATCAAGAATCCATTCACAGGTCTTCATCTGCCATGTATTTACATTATACAGATGAAGTTTGAAGCAAATCGGGTAAAAATAAGAGGTTGATTTCAAAGCATTTTGAAAGTGACACACTTCCTGCTGCCAGTTGGTGGCGCTATAACTTTGACTCGAAATAGTCACATCCATGTGATCGTCCTCTTACAGCGAACACACTGATGAAGTTTCATCAAGATATGTTAATGTATGCTGAAGTTATAACACACTTCCTGTTTCACGTTTCTCGCCATAATTTCGTTTCCTCGCCACGGCCAAACCGTTTGAGATATCAAAAATCCCCTCACAAACTTTCATCCTCAATGTCTTGACTTCTTGCACACCGAGTTTGGTTGTGATTGGTAAACACATGCGTTGTAATTTGATGTATTTCTCCTAGGACAACTATTCAAACAACCCATAATTCTCAACTTCCATTTTAATTGTCGTAAAACTTAGAGCACGAAAGTTGTTTGGCCTGATGTGATCTATAATTGTACCGAGTTTCATATTAATTCACGCAAGTGTGTTTGATTTATGGACAAATGTTCGAATCCCAGTCCAGGGGGCGCTGTCGAGCCGCCCTGCCACGCCCGATGACCAGCTTCAGCCCGGCCCTGATGGCCATGGGTTCTGACCCGTGTGCAAAGTTTCAAGAGTTTTAGAGGATGTTAAGGCCCCCGAAAATGCCAGAGAAGTCGCACACAGCAAATAAAGGGTTAAAATTAACCTGACAGGCGCCCCTCCTCTCACTCACACAGAGAGACACTGAGAGACTGGCAAAATTCTAAGATTTTCTCTACATTCAAACAAAGATATCTGACTTTCTGTGGGTCCTAGCTAATGAGTGTCAATTAGAAAGTTGTCCGGCTCGAGGAGTACAATATACATACCGATTTTTGTAACTCTAGTTAAAACTAACAACCCCACTTTTGTCAAAAGGTGGTGCTACTGAGCCCTCACCACGCCCGTTTCTGAAACTTTGCACATGTCTACTGGCTAATAAATGTGATGTGTCTGTCGAGTTTCATGCGATTTGAAGCATGCTAAGGGTCTCAAAAGCATCCTAAAAGAATGGTAAAGTTTGATGCGTTGCCACGGCAACAGTTTAAAAGATATCAAGAATCCATTCACAGGTCTACATCTGCCGTATATTTACATTATACAGATTAAGTTTGAAGCAAATCGGGTAAAAATAAAAGGGTGATTTCAAAGCATTTTGAAAGTGACACACTTCCTGCTGCCAGTTGGTGGCGCTATAACTTTGACTCACAATAGTCACATCCATGTGATCGTCCTCTTACAGCGAACACACTGCTGAAGTTTCATCAAGATCAGTTAATGTATGCTGAAGTTATAACACACTTCCTGTTTCACGTTTCTCGCCATAATTTCGTTTCCTCGCCACGGCCAAACCGTTCGAGATATCAAAAATCCCCTCGCAAACTTTCATCCTCAATGCCTTGACTTCATGCTGACCGAGTTTCGTGCCGTGTGTTTGAATTCTCTAGGAGGAGTATTGCACATTCCATTGCGAGCGTTTTACAAACAAACCTCAATAGCCGACTTCCTGTTGGGCTGGGGTAAAAAGTAAGAGTGTGAGGTATAGATGAAACGATGAGATCAACATGTGTACCGAGTTTCATATTATTACATTCAAGCGTGTTTGATTTATGGACCAAGTGTTCGGACCCCGTTCCAGGGGGCGCTGTCTAGCCCCCCTGCCACACCCAGGTACCATCTTCAGCCCGGCTCTGATGGCTGTGGGATCTGACCTGTGTGCAAAGTTTCAAGAGTTTTCAAACCCGTTAAGGGCCCCAAAAGCCGCTAAGAGTCTCAAAATCATCAAAAAAAAGAATTTTAAAGTTTGATGCGTTGCCACGGCAACAGTATCAAAGATATCAAGAATCCATTCACAGGTCTTCATCTGCTATGTATTTACATTATACAGATTAAGTTTGAAGCAAATCGGGTAAAAATAAGAGGGTGATTTCAAAGCATTTTGAAAGTGACACACTTCCTGCTGCCAGTTGGTGGCGCTATAACTTTGACTCACAATATTCACATCCATGTGATCGTCCTCTTACAGCAAACAAACTGCTGAAGTTTCATCAAGATCAGTTAATGTATGCTGAAGTTCTGACACACTTCCTGTTTCACGATTCTCGCCATAATTTCGTTTCCTCGCCACGGCCAAACCGTTCGAGATATCAAAAATCCCCTCGCAAACTTTCATCCTCAATGCCTTGACTTCATGCTGACCGAGTTTCGTGCCGTGTGTTTGAATTCTCTAGGAGGAGTACTTCAAATTCCATTGCGAGTGTTTTATGAACAACCCTAAATAACCGACTTCCTGTTGGGCTGGGGTAAAAAGTAATAGTTTGAGGTATATATGAACGATGAGATCTATATGTGCACCGAGTTTCATATTATTACATGCAAGCGTGTTTGATTTATGGACCAAGTTTTCGGACCCCGTTCCAGGGGGCGCTGTCTAGCCCCCCTGCCACGCCCGGGTACCATCTTCAGCCCGGCCCTGATGGCCGCGGATTCTGACCCGTGTGCAAAGTTTCAAGAGTTTTTGAGCATGTTAAGGGCCCCAAAAGTGCCCAAATAGTCGTATAAATAATAATAATAATAATAATCGTTAGGAAAACAATAGGGCCTTCGCCCTTTCAGGGCTTGGGCCCTAATAATCGTTAGGAAAACAATAGGGCCTTCGCCCTTTCAGGGCTTGGGCCCTAATAATCCCAAGGAAAACAATAGGGCCTTCGCCCTTTCAGGGCTTGGGCCCTAAATATTAAAATAATAAACAAATAAAATGGAAATGATTTTATAAGGCTTTATTGTAAATAACTGGTCTTAATTTATGTGCCGCTTATTATTTTAATAGAATATTCTTAGGCTATACTATATAAACTATATTTCATGAGGTGCAACATCACCTCATGAAATATAGTTTATATATAGTATACCTATATTTTATTTATACTATATCATTTATATAGTGTATATATATATATATATATATATATATATATATATATAAATCTTTGTTAAAGCTATTAGTCAAGAGCAGTGAGTTATTTATCTTTGTCTTTTGTTCACATTTAGCCTATGACACATAAGGTTTCTGCCAGGCACTTTCAGGGATACAAATTGAAAAAAAAATATATATATATGTGCATATTTATATGCAAAATACTCCTTTCTATAGCTATTTGAAAGGTATGCAAGTATGCAAAATACTATAGCTATTTTTCAAGTCACTTATGTGCTATTGTCATTTATGGCTTTCCTGAGGTAACTGTAACGTTCTGACTGTGACATAATTGTTCTCCTGCTGTTTTATTAATCTCTTTCCGTTGTTGAAAAGCACTGATTGATATTTTTTATGAGGCATATACCGTTTGATAAGTTGTAGGCTATTGTATCTTATCTTTAAATAAAAAGTAACAGATGATCGGTTTACTTGAACTGAGGCGCTAAAGCGACCTGTCACGTTATTTTCCAGCGGCAAAACGGTATGGTCTGAATTTCGTAATAAAATGGACCCAGAGAGCTGAGAATTTTAAATGTCATTTATATCGATCAGTGAGTGGAGGCCTATTACAGCTGGAATATCGTAACATGCTTAAACAAAACAATGCAGAAGGCTACGTGTAGCCTATCATTCTAAATGTCTCACCTCAGCAGTCAGGCGCGCCCTGCTGACATCTTCACTAAAGTCCAGCAAATAATTCATTTATTTTAACACATTTGGTGGCATCTGCCTCAAGTTATTGTCGTTGTCTTGTCGTTTTTTCTCTCTCGACTTCTCGGTCCCCCTTTACGTTTAGATATGTTACTCTTTTGACATGAATTTCGTTGCACATCATCACATCGCATCACTGCAGTTGTTGTAAAGCGGCCGCTTTTCAAGTCTAGATTTGAACTTGATTCCGATTGGCCATCAGACCTGTTAGTCTCGCAGCTCGCGTCAGCTTCATGCGGCTTCATGAGAGAGACACATGCCCGGAATTGGACAATATAACAATATACTTACGATAGAATAGGCTATATTTACAATTAATACTGATTTAAAAACAAAATACATAACGCGCCGGGCCGCCGGCCCAACCAGACCGCAGCCCACCGGGAATGTCCCGGTAGTCCCGATGGCCAGTACATGCCTGGATGCATTCAAGACATTGTATACATGTTTGAATAAATTAGTAGATTTAGACCATAGTAGATTTGTATGTCATTGATCTAAAAATGGTCCTTTTTGACTGCTAGTCTGTACTTGATCACAGTCATCGTGAAAATGACGTCTGCTTTTTGTGGTTCTGTTCTGTGTTCTTCTGGAAGTGAAGGGCGAGTTCTACAACAGGAACAGATCACATGATTGAAAGCTCTGGTAAGCAAACAGCAAGAGAGATAGCTCGCAACAGGGCTTGCCTGTCCTTTTACTCGGCCTCTTTGCATTGCAGGCGGCATCGTCTTGTTTGAAATAAAGCTCTGTTCCTCGTCCAGTCAGGTCAACAGCTAAGGGAAAAAAAAAATAGAAGAACTCAAATCAATTCATGCTAACTTAAAAGGATAGTTCACCCAAAAATGAAAATTACCATTCACTCTCATAAAGCTTGGAAGAGCCATGACATTTTTTTTTAATATAACTCAGATTGTATTCATCTGAAAAGAAGAATGTCATATACACCTAGGATGGCTTGAGGGTGAGTAAATCACCAGGTAATTTTCATTTTTAGGTCAGCTATCCCTTTAAGACTGGGTAAATGTCTCATAGAAGTGGTCTCGTAAAAGAACCTCGGTTTTTCGAGATCTTTTCTAAGCTGTTTCACGTAGCTAAAAAAAGCATGAATGAAGGGGCAAAAGATTGAATGGAAGCTCAGCCTGTGATGACAGAGCTGGTAAATGAGGCGTGCACATCACTTGCTGGCCAGAAAATGGTACTTTCTCTCCTTCGCTCTTCGGAAAGCTGCTCATTTTTATAATCTTAATAAGTTTTTAAAGGCTTTCGTTTCTGACTGAAGCCACTGTAATACGGTCTCTCCATTAGTGGTCATCTTAATCGTTTTCATGGTTTCTTGTGTGATTCCCGCTGTAGTTTAAAGAGCCCCTATTATAGCCTTTGAAATGTTCCTATTTCTGTTTTAGGAGTTCCCAAAAACAGTTTAACATGCATGCAAGGATAAAAAACACTTTATTTGTCTAATAATATGCATTTATTTTAACTGATTTGCTCACCGACTCCCAAATGATTCGTACGACTCATTTTTCCAAACCACTCCTTTGCGTGACTCTAATCGGCAGTGATTGGTCAGATGACAGACCCAGTCAGTTATTGTTTGTTAGCATAACGCATAAACATATTGATAAAGCACTGCAGTACTACGAGACGCTCTATTCTTTATGACAACTCCAATAACAGCGACAAACATTTCACATATTTAAAAAAAAATTGACTTTGGAGACCTAGAAGCTGCGCTGAGCGTAACTTACACACACACAGAGATACACGCGCACACACATACTGCCTCGCGCCCTGACGCTACAAAACTGTTCAAAACCCATAAAAGCAACAATTATTAATAATACTTACAGGTTGTGATTCATAGGAGGAAGCTGATCCATATACACTGGGTAAGTAAGTTACTGAGCCCTCCTTCAGGAACAACCACTTGCGAATCCACATTTGAATTCATTTATGTTTTTAAACGATTCGTCATTAAAATGAAGAGAACACAATCGGGCTATACTGTTGTGGTATTGTTGCAAATATGAACTCTAACCACCGATTCTTCACATGCTCGTCCCTGGTAAATGAAAACAAAGTGGCTGAACTATCTTTGCATTGTAGAACACAGCGTCTTCTCGACATGATGATAATGATATGATGAAGTATTTGAATGTGTAGACTTCAAGTTTACACATCCGTCTGTGCGCGCAGTAACTGGGCGCAGCCAAAATGTCTCTACGTCACGATGTAACAGCTAATGACTCGTTTCAAAAACAATTCATTTCATAGACTCAGAGTCGACTCTCACTTTTGAAAGACAATAACTTTATATACGGTGCTTTTTCAGATATAAATCTTTGCAGGATGTTTTCATTCACTTAGAGTTATATTCCACACTATATGAACAGTCATTTTCAAAAATCCATGATAGGGGCTCTTTAACAGTCAGTGAGTCTGAGTGAAATAAGAGGCTTATTTAAGACTGCCGTTTTATTGGTTGAATAGAGTGTTGCTGAGAACCAGAGAAGAGTTTTTTTTTAGTGCTCACCTCTTCCTGTGTCTCTGCATTTATTATTAATCACCTCTGTGGATATTCCCATGGTCATCCATCACCCTCTGGAATCACATTACCAAACAATGGATCTCCCTGATATTGATGTGTGCTTGTGTACTGTGCATGTGTGCGTGTGTATATGGGTGTAAACTCATGGCAGGCCAACGGACCCTCAACAGTCACTTTCTCAAACTAGCAAGATCTTATCTGATTGACTGGCCTCACAGAACTTTCTGGTGTTGGTGTATACAACCTGGAGTCTTATTAATACTTTTATTTAATTATTTTGTGTACAGGTATTCAGGTTGATACATGAGCACCAACATATATGTATATGTATAAAATACAAACTGCATTGTAGACTGGACATTGTATACTGTGAGTCAAATGTCTGGCTACGTGAGACTGTGTGTTTCCTTTGCCAATCAGAAGTGAGGGGCTTCCAACAGTACATGCGACACACACACACACACACATACGCACAATTAAACAAAGGCATACAGCCATACAGGAAAATACCCTAACCCACCCTCACTTGCATTCAGTGTTACAGGATAAACACACTTCATCTTGCCTTTCCTCACAGTTACTCTGTCGTGATGCCTTGTCTCGCACATAGTCACAGAATTCTCCACATTTCTTGCCAGTTCGGTTCCTGAAGATCCCCACACTCTTTAGGCTCATTGTGTGAAGTGGAAGTAATGTGTGGCTTTTCTTTCTGTGCCTCAGAGACATTTAGAGTCTATATAATGTACCCTAGCTCTTACAGAGCAGCATACTGTACAGATGGCCTCCCCGCAGGAGCTGGAACCTGTCCCCAAAAACACTGGATCAGCACTAAATGTGTGCGTATTGCATATTCACATATGTGTGTTGGCTGAAACAGACTGCTGTGTGTGTGTGTGTGTGTGTGTGTGTGTGTGTGTGTATATGGATATGCTTTTGCTGACATTTTTGGACCAAATATCTCTACAAGCAATGATTTCTTCAGAATTCTTTGGAGGTTTTGCACATCCAAACTTCATTTAATAAACACAATAACCATAAAATCTAAAGTACCTTCGAATAGGATGTCATCTGATGTTTTTCCCTTGATATTTGAATAAAGTTGAGCTTCTCTCAAATTTTGGCTGCTCTCAATGCTTTCTCCGACCCGCTGTCAATCCCACAATCCAATATGCAGGCGTGAAGCTCAGCTTCCATAGGAATTAATTGAAAAAGTAGAGCACTTTCAATGAGGCAAATTATGACCTACTGAAGCTGATGTGAAATCCACTTGGGGAAAATCTTTTGGCCTCACATGAAATCCCTGATCATGTTGATTTCTATTGAGATCACTGGATTTTGAATCTTGAAAAAAATTGAACAACATTATATGTGACTGTACTTTTAGCCTTTTATGAGTACCTTCAACATTGTCATATGGACAAGCAGACTGTATTGATACAAAACCAACTGTATTGGTGAAAAAAATGTAATCATGTAATACAGTTAAATATTAATAAATAAGTTGGTGATTCAGTAATCAGCTCTGATAGATTCATGTGATTGAAGGATTCACACTGATTCGTTTACACCCAGAACGATAACTATAAAGGTAAATATAATGATAACTGTCTATTAGTTCATACCAATGCATGATAACTTTCTCTTTATTATAAGCATGCACACAGTTATGTTGTCTACTGCTGGTGCTAAGTCAGGTGGTTTCTGATTGGCTGTCACTATTTATATTGTTCATCAGCTGGAAAACAAATCTTGCTGAAAATGATTTCAATAGTATCACTATCATTATAGTCGTAATTCGGACTTTCCTAGTCTCATATAATTAGAACGATTTTTGCAATTAGTTTAAATGCCAGACATTAAGAGTAGTATTCTAGTATATTGTTCTGTATTCAGCCTATATGTTTTTGATTCACCAAACAGAACGTTTCATAAGTCATGTTTGCGAGTCACATAACATTGGTGGCATTGCATTGCATGCGAGTACAGCTCAATGGAAAGATGTTTCTTGCCAGTATATCTTTTAATTTCCTCACATTCAAAAAAGACAAAGCAAACACATTCACAACTAAAAAAAAAAAATGGCCATGGCCCTGAAGATGCTTGACAAGTAGACACTGCCCATAATGGATAGTAAACCTGAAAGAGCACATTGTGGGGATGAGCAGTAAGCATTACCAATAATTAATTCTAGGGATGCACCGATATGAACATTTTGGCCGATACCGATAACAATAATTCTTTGTGTTTGAAAACCGATAACCGATATATCGGCCGATAAATCTAAATCCTATTTTTTAAAATAATTTTTAAGAGCCTGATTGCAAATAAAGCCTGATTGTTCTCATTACAATTTAATGTATAGCCGATATGACCGCACATTTTGCACTACATTTTCCTTTTTGATTCCAATCATATTTCAAGCAATTAAGATCAATCATGTTGAACATTGCGCAAGTGTCTCAAATGTCGTGTTGAAGGAAATAATTCATTATTTACCAGCTTTAATATATCAGCCAAATTGTATTATCGAGCCAATAACAATAACATAAAAATGAACAAATATCGGCCGATACCGATATATCGTGCATCACTAATTAGCTCAGTATAAAAACAAATGAAGTCTAATGGCGTGTTCACACCGAACGCGAATAGAGCATCAAATACGCGTCTATTGCGTCTAGTTAGCGTTCTGTGTGAACACACCATAAGTCCCCACAATGATTAAATAAAAAAGAGTTGTGTGTATATATGCGAAGGTGTTGGAATTAGATAGTCAGGTTTTACTAAGGCTGTGTTCTTCCACATGCAGAGATTTCAGACGGGCCGTTCGTTTGAAGCACATACTGCTAGTCTGTGTTTGTATTTCTATGTTCTGCCCTAAGGATGCCTGTTCCCTCTCATCCGCTGAGCTTTAATTTGTGTGAGAGATAAGAGTCTGCCCAAGAAAGTGGGAGCTGTGAGGGTGTGTGTGAGCTGCAGATAGTCGCCCAACTTTCCATCTCAAAGCAGCTTTTATGCTCTCAGATTCTTTTAAGCAACGGAATCGTTTCTGCAACAGCCTGAAAGAGCAAATGACATTTAACATTACGCAGCCTGTAAAATACTACCTCAAATGGATGGCTGTGCTTTAGAGCTATGAGAGAAGTTGGATATAATAAGAGCTTTTACAGCATATCTTCAGAAATTTGTCCTTGGTTGGAACATTTTAATCAGATTCATCTAGTCTCTTTTTTCAGTAATGGTAAACACTTCTCACAGATTGCCTGTAGCATTCAGGGAAGGACATTTTATTAATTAAAAGCCTTTTCTCCTGAGGACTGCAGCAGATCTGGTGTCTAATCAAGAAAGATGCAGTATTTTGCAAGATTTTGTACTGAATCTTTCAGTCACTTCTTTTCATAGTCTTCACAAAGCCCAACCTTCGCCATTCTAATTGCTCTGACTTCAATATTCTTCCTATTCAGGCTTTCGAAACCTTTGTTCATTGTTAATTGACGCACTGGTGGTAGTACACGGGAGTGTTTTGTGAATAGGCAGCCTGCACCTCCTGACCCTCAGGTTTCCTGTTCTCCAGCTTCTCTATTAGATCCAGCGATAATGAAAAGAAAGCACCTGGCAGATCACCAAAAGAAATCATAAATTTTCCAAATGAGCCACTGAAGAATATATTTATATATATATTTTTTTTTGATTGTTTGCTTTGTCGCACTCCTGAGCTCCAACAGACAATACAGCTTCATACTAATCCAAACATACGCTCACATAAACACTGATTGAAAGCTAATCTATCTCACTTGACTACTGTAAAGTGGATACTGGGCTGCCCACATGAAGAAATAGTTCTCAGAAAAATGAAAATACTCACCCCCATGTTGTTCCAAACCTGTATAACTTTCTTTCTTTTGTGGAACACGAAGATATTTTGAAAAATGTCTTGTTCTCTGTTCATACAATGCAAGTCAAATGAGTTCAATCAGTGGTGTTTTTGAACCCATTGACTTTCCATGCATGGACAAAAACAGCTGATACACTCTTCAAAGTAGTGCTGCACAATTAATCCATTTAATACATTAATTAAAGGTGCACTTTTTACAATAGATCGCTTAAAAGCAAGCAGCTTTACACATTTAAACCAGTGCCAATGTCTAATTTCTTCAGGATTACAGCCGTTTTCTACTATAAAGTGGCTTTCCAGTGTGTTCATGTTTTCACTCACAGACGTCTGACATCAACGGACTGAACAGAAGAAATTTACCAGAGAAGATATCCCATGTCAGATATCCCATGCCTCAGAGCACAATTTTTCTAGTACGAGAACATACATACATAATATACATGCATACATAATATGAGGTAGAACATTCAATTCAGAACATTTATAATATACATACATACATAATAATGTACATACATACATAATATGAGGTAGAACGTTCAAACATTTTTCCTTAAAATACATTTCTTCAGCACAGTTTGCAGTGCAGGCTGCAATATTCAAATTACATGTTTTGTCTCGAAATGCATATTTGACAGTAAGTTGACAGTAAATCTGCATCCTAACTCAAGCTAATACTAAGCTAATGTTACATTTATGTTCATTAACAAAAACAGTAACATCATTTTTTTTTTTTTATGTAACGACCAGCGACCACATTTTTATTTGGTAAATTGTAATATTTATGACTGTTTGAATTTTATTCAAATGAACCATTGGTCATCCAGTATCATGCATTTAGATCATGATAACCACAGATAAAACCAGGCATAGCCTATAACTTAGCAATTACTATTATGGCAAAATGTAACTCTTTATGGTTTCTGGTATTTGTATGAAAAACAGTAGCCTAACAGTTAAATACTTTATTAAATAATGTACTTATGTTCCATTAGTCATTTAATACATTGTCTACATTAATAATATTATACAATTCAATATGTATATCACACATTTCATGCTGCAGTTAAAATTACTACAATTAAGACACTACAATTAAAATAAAAATTAAGACATTATGCTGCCGGATATGCATAATGTATTATACATCATGCATATCCAGGTCGGTTAGATGTCTTTGTCCCTATTGCGTTCATATTTCACCAGAGTCCGTTTGGTAGCCAACCGAGACCAACCTTTTCAGGGGTCTCAGTCTGCTTGACTGGGGCGCATCAGTGCCCGGATGGCAGCATTGCTAATTTAAATGAACCCGAACTGAAACAAGAGTTTCTGTTTTTGTCAAAGCAATCCTGCCAAGTGTGAGTTCACGCACCCTTAGAGTGGCTCAGTTCACTTTAAATGGTGCTCCACATGAACTTCGCTAACAGCAACCATCTTCCCAAAATTGTAATGAGAATCGTCAACAAAAAAGAAGGTTTAAGGGCCCCCTGCGATTTGAAAATTAATAAATTATAACAGCCATATTTATGCTGTATGCGACAAATCGCAATTCCCCCCCCCCTCTCCGTGCATTGTGCAGCCCTACTTCTAAATGTCTTATTTTGTGTTCCACAGAACAGAGAATATAAAATTTCTTCATATCTTTCCCTGCCTGCATGTAAAAGGGTTTGCTACACACTTCGTCATAAATTACAAAGGATTCAGACCAGAAAAACACAAACCTAAACCTCAGCCAACATTTAATCCTCGTTATATCATCATCTTCCAGAAAGAAAAGGACTAAATCGCTTGATGTTCTTGGTAAATGTTCTCTTTGCAAGCACATGCCAAGTCTCAAACCATACAATCCTTTCCTTCTGGCTCAGCATAGCTATTGCCAAGTCAAGCCATCATGAGTATCGAAGCTTGGTAGCTCAGTTTTTGTGTTCTTTTTACCTGTGGCTTTATAAATAAATCTGACAAAATGTTTACAACTTTGACAAGACATATACAGAGCAAGCTTATGTTGTATAACAGTTGTTGTATGTTTGGCTGCAGGTTTGGATGGTGTGTTTGTGGTTTGGACTTTGAGCTTGTGTTTAGTTGCGAGTGTGTAGGCAGGGAGGAAATGCTGACTGGCCGCAGTAAAGTGCTGACATCAAAAGAGACAGTGCCTGAAATAAGACATGGATCCATAGAGACCAGTACGTATTCAGGGAAGAGAAAAAAACACGCATTGATTTATACGTTCAAAGAGATTGTTTTACTTAAAGAAAACAAGGGCTACTACTTTCCACTCTATCTTTCTTATTCGATCTACTTCTGTCTTTCTCTCTCTCACACACACACACACACAAGATCATGCAGTCATTCTGAACTTTCACACACTTTCCAGGGCTGTATTCTCAATTCAGACACACACAATGAGTGTGTCATTGTTTATGATGCAATACGTTTTTTTGGGTAATCTTTCTATGAATGATCAGAGATTTTCTGGATGAGGAAATTCTGATTAGCACCACAGTTTTGTTTTTGACTTAAAAAGAGTGTACTTTGTGTCAAGTTTTTGCATTTTAACTGTAATTTTTAGAGGTCGACCGATATGGTTTTTTTCATGGCCGGATTTCATGGATATGGCCGATCTTTTGAAATCCGGGTCGGCCAATGGCCGATTAATGCTACCGTTTTATTTTGGCTGATATTTGGCCGATATTTGCTTGGTTTTTTAACCTCTATTTGAAAGATAAAATGTTAAAGAAATGATAATTACTTAACATAGACAAACTTTCTCAACAAAAACTTGTTATCCTCTCAAAAAATGTCCTGAAACATGTATTTTTGGTTTGTTTTGTTTGTTGACGGACATAGACAAATGGACAACCTAATTATCACGAAAAAGGAAAAAAAAAACTTTAAATGATTTAATTTTTTTATATATAAGATTTATTATATTTTATTTAATTTAACTTCTAACAATAACATATTTCTGCTGCTCACTCGGCTGAAAAATGAATCTAGCAGCAGCGTGCGTCAAACACCTATGATGCACCTGCCTAATAATCGGCTTGATATACTTGGATATAGGCCGATGTCGATTATGTTGAAAAATGCCAAAAATCTGCCGAATAATCGGCCGACCGATTAATCGGTCCACCTCTAGTAATTTTTAAAGGTGGCACAAGAGTGAGAATAGCCTATGAATGTTTCCAGTTACAGGTCAGGAGGGCATGATTAAATGTGTTAATTTTTGTGTAAAAGTAATTTACTGTATTAAATGAACATGTTAAACAGTAATTGAGATATTTGAATTAAAATATTGTTTTAAGGTGTTGTGTTTTAGACGGACAGGACTGCCTTTCTCATTATAATGTATGACAATGAACCTCCATATCCAGGCTGTCTGTGCTCGACAGCCATATTAAAACATGTCAGGCTCTGACTTGTGTTCCTTTGAGAAATGACTTTCTTACTAGAGGTGCTGCTTCCCCATTAATTTTGAAAGTATTTACCATAATGTTATTTGAAGTTAGATAGTCACCCAAAGCTTTAACAGGAAGCTTGTTTCCACCAAAAAGGTAATTTTGACTTTTTATCTCATCATTCAGAATTTTTCCCCGCAGTTAATAATTTGGAATTTATAACTCGCAAATGGGTGACAAAAAGCCAGAATTGTGAGTTATATATTGCAAGAAAAAGTCAGAAATGCAAGTTTATACATCACAATTGAGAGAAATAAAGTCAAAATTGCTAGATAAAAATGGACTGATTTAAAGAGATAAAAAGTTGCAATTACCTTTTTTCTTAGTTATTCTGCGGTGGAAACATAGAATGGAGCTCTGTTCGGGAGGAGCATGTCAATAACATTATAGTTTCTTATCTAATTTCTGTGGGAATTTTTCTGTCACTCTCCCACAACCCCATCTCCACCTTATTTCTATTCATTTCTGTCATCCTGGGTGGGCTGCAAACCAAAATCATTTAACCTTCATCTCCCTCAAGAATGACCAAATTAATAAGTGAAACAGATTGCTCTCTTTTGATCTGCCCAAGTTCAAAATCAACTCGATGTAACGCAACAAACTGTAACAGAATGTAAGAGGAAGCAAACAAACAGTATTTTGACATTCTAAATCCATTTTTGAATTTTTCTGCAACAAAAAAATGTCAACGTCCTTGAATTCCCTTTGTGTGGGGGCTTTTCTCAGCAAGTTAAATTTAAATATGCAAAATGCAATTAATTGTGATTAATTTTATTAATTAATCTGCATTTTGCATAAAATGTAATTAATTTGGTTAAAGTGTTTACTCGATTGACAGCCCTTGTGTTTTAAATTATAAAACCGTGTGTGTGTGCGTTTTTTAGCTGTACGGGTGTGTTAAACAAACACACATTTGTATATTGTCTTTGAGCTGGGGAACTAAATGATAGAAGCGTTAAAAGACGTGTACCCCGAAGGGATTGTAGAGGACGGATTATATTGTCAGTGCCATGCACATTACGCATCACATCTTGAATAACTTGACATTAAGGAAACAACATAATAACCTTGGATTACAGCCACTCTCTAACCTGACAGTAAGTTTTATAGACTGTGCTAAGTGAGAACATGCAGACAAGAGACAATTATTTTAACACGTGTTAATTTAGCACATTCTTTTTTGATCCTTTGTTGTAGATCCTGAAGATTATCAGCCACCAATATGGAAATCCTACTGTAAGTATTCTTTTAATATTATACATGTACAGACATCATTTTAAAGTCTCAATTGGATCCAGTTGACAGACTTGCCTTCACTAACAACCAGAATAAAACACAATGGACTGAAGAAATACAGTAATCTGGGCTTCAAACATGAGAACATTGCATCATGGGAAATGTGGTTTGGCATTGGGCAAAGGGAACAGGAATCAGGGCCAGAAATGAAAAAAGTTCCTTTCCATTATAAAGCAAATTGGAATTTATTACTATAGGAGCTTTTTCACCGTTGTAAGAGCAATTTTTTATACTTGCCTTCTCGTTTTATATCATATACTTGACCAACATTTAACCAATTTATTTATATTTAGTCAATTACTTGATTCAATCAAATGCTATAGACTTTTTACGTGTAAAATTGTTGCACGCCATATTCTGGCTACAAAAACAAAACAAGCTGAGAACGTTTATGATTTAGTTTACTGCCTTTTATGTATTAGAATCTCAAAACTTGACATTGTTTTTTTTTTGCAGCATGAAAAACTAAATTTTAATTCGAACTGAGAATTAATACAGAAAGTGAGCAAAGAACATTCCCAATCCCTGGTCCATGACTTTCACAAAAACTCATGCTACAATCACTCAAGCTGTCTACACTGCAAAATGAATCTCTTGCATCATATCTGAACTTTGTTGTTCGTTCAGTTTGAGTGGTTGCTAATCTAAATCTAAATCTAAATCGCGACAGCCATAATCGATTTAGTTTAATTGTGCAGAGTTACCCCTTTCCCCCTTATCTTGAATGTGGTGGCATTTTAATATGTTCATCCTGTAAATTTCCGACCCCGACACAGGAGTGATTCACTTGTCAAGGTTTTCCTGGCCAGTGAGCATTATCTCTGATTTTTCGAGCCCGTCCCACATTTCAACTCATTTTCCCTCGCATTCACTCCCACTGTGCAGTATTTTTAGAGCAGGCCCCGTCCTTGTCATTCTGGTGGACGTTGTCCAGAACCCACTGCTCGTTCTGAGCTTCTTTGACAAGATCTTGGCATCGCTGTCAGATGCCTTCCTGCTCTCTGGGAGGAAAAATCTAAGTGCTGAGTCCAGATTCTGCCTGTGCTCGAACAGCGCCGGCCAATCGCTGCTCTGCACGATGAGCAGCTTTTAATGAAGTCATCAAGAGAAGGTCACGTTCATGTCGAGTTGAAGTACCCCTGCACATCTGCTGCTGTTTTTGAGCCAGTATTGATCATTTCACTACCGCTGATTTCTTCACAATGATCTAAATCACATTATTAAACTTTTTTTACTCGCAGTAAAGAACTAAATGGTTCAGATTGATAATATACTGCCAAAAGTCCAACAGTCCACTATTCATTATGCTTTCGTGTTATATTTTTTTTTTGAACTACAAATTTAATTATCAGTTATTCAATTTGAATTATAAAGAGAAAATATTTAATTGAAAATGTAATATGAATATAATATTTTTATACTTATACGTTTTAAGTGACTCAACCCATGCACATGACATTTTACAACTTGAACTAATCTTGCCTTGGCATTTAAAAGGTCAATTTATCTGATATTCCCAAGAGGGTGAACCAACATGTTCCTGGATCAACATCTTTGTTGATCCTGGAATAACATTCCAAACAACCAATCAGATTTGAGAGACAGGTTTACAGTTTATGTCAAATTTAGGCTTACAACCAGCATTTTGTCCTCTTTTACCTATCTTTTCTCTCTGATTTTAGGGATAACTAATGGGAAGGATTAGGTTTTGGGGTAGGGATATGGGATATGTTTAGGAGTCCAAATTTTCAGGCAGGAATGTTGTTCCAGGATCAACAAAATATCCAAGACTTACTTGGCAAAATCACAGTGATCTTGTTGCACTACAATACTTTGTTTTGGCAGACAAAAGTTTTTCAAATAATAAGCAGTAATTCAGTTTTGTTTTTTCTCTAATAAATAATAATAATAAAAGATTATGCCAAACTACCCAATGTTTTCTTTACAAGAATTTATTCTTTTGAGTTTTTTAAAACTCCCTTAATTATGATATCTGTACAATTGCATTAGTTGTATTTTTTACGTAGCCCTCAAACCGTATTCACTTTATAGCCCTTAATCGTGTAATTGTGGACAAATGTGAGCACAGAGGACTCGATTGTGTTCCTAATTTTTATTCATTATAAATGTTATATATCACTGTCTTCGATAAAGTTTTGTCTATCCATTTATGGTGTTTTTTTTATTTTGGGGGTATTTTTGAACTATTTACTTCAAAAAGTGCCCTATTTTCTATATTTTTTTTAACTGCATTAAAATATCATTCCAATAAGTTCTTAGAGCTAAAACCTAAAGATGAAGTGACTTTGCTGTCACCTGGTGTCTTATTTTGGCTTATTTTAGAACGCTCTAAATTACAGTTTTTCCCCATTCATTTCTATGGGTGCCCATTTTTGACCCAAATACAAGATAAAGGAGTTTTTCACCCACTTAACATTGTAGAATTGAGTCAAAAAATTGTGTGTGTTCAGGAGGCAAACTTAGGAAAAGTAGCCAAGTCTTGTTCCGCTCAGATCAAGGGAAGTATTTTTTTTTTTTTTAAATCAAAACTATTTTGCCGCCATTTGTCCAGAATACAGTTTTAGGGTTAATCCGCCACAATAATATCAAAATATTTTAATTCAGAACATTAAAATATGTTCATCATAAAAGAGATGCATTCAATAATTCGTAGGAAAGTTTGACAAGTTCCATAAACAGTATTTCTAATTCAATTTACTAAAATGTTTCTGTTTTACAGTGTTCAAAATCCTAAAACTTTAATGATGCTTTCCCGGTTTAAATAAAAAGAATTTCAATGTAGTCTCAGACTTTAGAAACCCACTGCAAATGCAGAGAGATTTGGAGGGGCACTTTAGCATCTTGTCAAGGTCTGTTTATTTGAATAGGAGATACAGGTGTATTTTCCCTTGTGAAAAGTTTTAACTAGAAATGTGATGGCTTGGAATTCAATACCTATTATTATAATTGAGAATGAACTCCCCATCAAAGGAATATTGTGCGAACTGACCACAAATTGACCTTGCCTGTGCAAGCTGATTATTTAGGAGAGGATAACCTGAGGAATTCCTGGCTCTGTACTACATTTTTACACAAACAGGCACAAACAAAACATCTGTTCTTAAACCCATTTGAGCTGAACACTGGCCCTTCGTGTACTCCTTTCCCATATTGACCAACTGTTGGTGTTGATTTATCCGTTTGCCTCTTGCGCAGTCTTCATTTTTCAATAGCTTTACCAATATTACCCAATCCACTTTTATAATGCGTTGTAGCTTAGCCTGACAGCAGTGTAAGTGGGTGTGTGTCCTCAAGCTCAGACCTAATGGATTAATGTCTAAGAGAGAATGCTGTGTTTTGACACGCTCTAAATATACCAACATCTCACCACAGCGTTATAAGGATTAGAGGTAGAATAAACTGTAGAATTGAGCTGCTTCTCATGCCAAAAGACTCGCTATCAATATAACCTTTTCTTATTTTCAAAATATAGAAATAATAATTTTATAAAAATTGTAGATTTTTTTTTGTTTTGTTCATCAGTGTACCAATTACAACAAGAAGCGTCAAGACCAAAGAGGATCACATGTCCTCTGGAGGTAAGTACAGAAAAATGTGTGTAAACACTCCCAAGGTTTTTCAAACATGACTCATATTGATTCAGTCTGTGTATCTTTTACTAAACACTGGAGCTTATGTTTAGACTGTCTCCTTGTTCACAAAATGCTCATCTTGTTAGAAAGGCTAACCATTAGAAAAGCTTGTTTTACCACCTCTTGACCCGTTTGACAAAGTGATTTTGTGTTGAAAACTGTATTTCTTCTCTCTGGTTTGCAGATGGAAAGCAGACCCAAATACTATGGTAGAGAGTGAGTGTCTTACTTTATTGGTAGTGTTTTGAAAGCAAAGAATCAGTACTACTATTCCTCAAATTACTTCTTCTAGCCATCTAGTTACTTTTTACCCCCTTGCATGTAAAAATTTGCTGTGAGTTAGCAGAATTTATTATTGAAGACGAGTGGTGGTGCACATTGATTTTGTGTAGTGATGTGTGTGAGGGTGCTAATATGAATGTATGAGGAAGAGACTGTATGATTTATGTCGTGTCAAGCGTGTTTGTGCATGTGAATATGTATGTGTGTGTACACCAGGGTAAATCGTGGTGTCTCTGTACAGGTTCCATGGTCTGATTTCCAGAGAGCGTGCAGATGAACTGCTGGCGGGGACAGAAGGTGCTTATCTCATCAGAGAGAGCCAGAGACAACCAGGAACTTATACACTTGCTTTGAGGTACGTGCCATCTATTCTTTATCCTTTCTCTACATGTCCGTCCATCTGTCTATCCATCCAAATATATTATGTTATATTAAAGGGATAGTTCACTTTGAAATTCATTTTTAGTATGTTTTAGCTTACCTCAAGGGCATCCAAGATGTAGGTGTCTTTGTTTCCGCAGTAGTTTAAATTTTGATATTTTTGGGTCAAACCGTTCTTGTCGGTCAGTCATTTAATGCAGGTCTATGGTCACCACCTCATAGAGCATGCCAAAGAATTCCAAATTACACATTGATGGCCTAAGACACAAAATGAGCGGTTTGTGTGAGAAAACGAACAGTATTCATGTCGTTTTTACCTCTTGTAACCACAGCCACGTCCAAGTCATCTGAGGCCGCGGGCGCTTTGTGGCTGTGATTAAAAGAGGTAAAAACGATATAAATACTGTTCGTTTTCTCACACAAACTGCTCGTTTCGTGTCTTAGGCCATCAATGTATACGAATTAATTAAATCATGTTTAATTTGGACTTCTGTGTGCATGCTCTTTGAGGTGGTGACCATATACCTCCATTATTTGACTGACAGACAAGAACGGTTTGACCTAAAAATATCAAAATTGAAAATACTGTGGAAACAAAGACACGTACATCTTGGATGCCCTTGAGGTAAGCTAAAAACATACCAAAAAAAAAAAATTCAAAGTGAACTATCCCTTTAAATCATATTAAACAAAATATTTTGTTTTACAATGTACAGTATAATTATTATAATATACAGTAATATAATATGCAGTACTATTGTCTATCATTCAGATTTGGTGGCCAGACTCTGAATTACCGACTGTTTTATGATGGAAAGCACTTTGTGGGAGAAAAACGTTTCGAGTCGGTTCATGATCTGGTTACAGACGGTCTCATCACTCTCTATATTGAGACCAAGGCAGCAGAGTACATTGCCAAGATGACCACAAACCCCATCTACCAGCACCTGGGCTATACTTCTCTTCTGAGGGACAAAATCACTCACCGACTCAACCGAACCCGCTCTGAGCCCAAAAAAGTGACTTTCCAACAGAATGACAAGGTAAGGTGCATACCTCTTCAGATATAGATTATAATGCTATAAAGGTTATAGAGTATATCAGCAATGTAGGAAATATGAATTAAATATATAATATACTGCATAATCACAAGACATTATAATAAATCCTTGGTCATTGTGTGCCAAATAAAGGTCATGAAGAAATTTGTGACAATTTTTGTTGAAATCAATCATAAAAGGCACGGTTTTTTTTGTGGAATCCCACAGGGCTCTGTTTTAGGACTTCTGTTGTTTTCATTGTATATGTTAATTATAGGCTAATCAGTTGACTTGGGATAAATTTGACATGTTTTGCTTGTTATTTCAGCCCTCAACACTAACCTGCTGTAATGCTGTGAATTATTTTTCTTTATCTGAGCCGTCATTGGTATTTGAGATGACATTTACATGCAGAATTCAGTGAGAGAGTTACAGTAATCGTAAATATTGCGTGTAGTGATAACAGGACATTGACGCTGGCACTGCTTCATTATGCATTTGCCCATAGATGTCATCAAGGTTTTATTGATAACAGTTAACACAGTTCATTTAGTTTTTTAATTATTCACACATTTTCCTTTGACCAAATCATGGTGTCAGGCACTACCCTTTCACAAATCGTTGTTACTAGAATGGTCTTTTGATAAATGAGAAGGAGCATTTCTTTGTGTGCGTTTGCAAGATTAGAAGAGTTGGCGAGTGTTTCAGCATCAGGGTGTGGATCTTTGATGAACGATAATGCGATGAATGTGTTGTCTCCTCTCTCGTTCATCAGACACACTGTCTGGCTCACTGACAGGAGAGTTTTATCAATTCAGTCAGGTTTACTGCTACCTTTATGAATTATGTTGCCTCACTATTGAGGTGAAATAGCTCTTCATATGAGCTCTACGAAAGCGATGATCAAACCATTCTTCAATTAGTCAACGGAAGTGTTCAAACAATCATGTTACATAGAGAACATTTGTTTTTGTTTACTGACACCAGACAAAGAATTTTAGTTGGCTTAAGGATTTGAATTCATAACAATGAACTCAACACACTTCAACAAGTGGAGTCTTTTCATCTTACAGCTTTGTTCAGATGTCCACTAGAGGGCAGCCTCAACAAGCTGTCAAACTGAATATGGATTTGTATACAGTATACATCAGAAGATCTGCTTTCACTGTAAAAAATATTGTTGGTTTAACTTAAAAACGTAAGTAACCTGGTTGCCTTAAAATTTTAAGTTGATTGAACTGGAAAAAGTGAATTAATACAATGAAGGAGGTTGATTTAATCATCAGAAACTCAAAATAATAAGTTATCTCTACTAAATAAATAATTTAAGTTGATTTGACAAAAGAAAAAAATGTTGTGATTTGAAAAAGTGAGTTAATACAATGAAGGAGATTGATTTAATCATCAGAAACTCAAAATAATAAGTTATCTCTACTAAATAAATTATTTAAGTTGATTTGACAAAAGAAAAAATGTTGTGATGACAAATCTTGAAAATATTTTTTTACAGTGTTGTTGCAGCCCGGTATTCTCAGTATTTCAGTATTCTTAGACTTATAATGCTGGGATTCATGATAATAACTTTGCAGGTATAATTTTAATGTTGGTTGTGATTACTGCTGCTGTATTACAGTGTGACTACAATAAAGTGTCTTTATCAGTGTTATTTTAATATTATTTATATACTACTATAAGATTTATTCATATTTTTAATTAGCATTTATATTTCGTCAGTTTTTAATTTTTATATTTTTGTCTTCTTTTAAATGGCTAAAATTTATTTCTGTGTCAGTTCTAGTCATTTTAGAACTTCAACTTATTTTATTTCAGTTAGTTGCCGTTTTTTTTTTTTCAATACATTTATTTCAGCTTTATTTAAATATTATAGGAATGTGACCTTATTTAAATGTTTTAGTAGTTTTAGTTTTGGTTTAATTAGCAATAACAACTCTTAATGAGCTACCATTCGCGTTTTAACGATGTGATTGATATGGATCTATATTTAAAGCTTTTCATGATAATTGGCTCACCCAATTATCGATGGCTTAGCCAATTTGTTACAATGGATAAATGGTAACCATCATCAACCTAATGATCCATTTATTATAAAGGAATTTGTTCTCTTGAAATTTTACTGTGACCTCACACACCCTGAAATCCCTTTAACTTCACTGTCTTGATTTACTTGTGCCTGACCATTTACCGTTGTCATTTAGGGACCAGAATCAGGGTGTGTCGTTCTATGACGGCAGGTTTCTTGAGTGATGACCTTTATGAATTGTTTACCTTGCCTGTTTGGTTGTCTACGCAGCTCATGGTTCACATGGCTCTCTTCCTCTAATAACAGTAATCGCTGAAATATTTTGCTGGCCTGGCAAGTTCCACCTAAAACCACTCGCTGATGATGGATCGGAGTTATTAGAATTAGCGCTGAGCTTTTGTGGTGATTTATCATTGTTGTTTACATTATTTTTCAGCACTGCAGCTTTTAAAATGAAGGATTGGAAATATGTATTTTTTTTTTTACTTTCCTGCGGTTGTCTTACAAATGAGTCTGCTCTTAGTTACAATCACAGCGTATTGGATGGTTTCATTATTTGGCCGGTTTGACAAAATTATTTTTTTTTTGTCCTTTTTGAATCTATTATGTCATTTACAGCCACATGGTCTCCAAGATCAAGTATTGATGGAGATATTCCCTAATATTACAGCTGTGCTGACACTGTGATAGACAGTATTTTGAATGACTGAATAGTGTATTGAATGAATGTATTGCATAGGATGTGTTTTTCTACTGTACGTACTTTATGTGCCCTAGTTATCCCTAGAGTCTCCTCATCTGTGGGGTCTCTAAAAAGAGACCAGGCCTTATTGTCTCCCTTTTGTGTTTGGCTTTTGAGCCGCTTTCATTAGGAGACAAGAAGCCATTTGCCTTAGGACAAAAAGTGCAAGTCTTGCTCATTCACTCACACTTTCTGTGCGCCCCATCTCCCTCTTCCCCTGTATCACTGTATGTGACTCGCCAACATCCTTTATCTTTTCTTTTGAGTGTATATCTTAAACGCGTGACCCTCAGTAAGTCACTGTTTTTACTGGTATTGCAGTTTACTGGTATTGCAACTGGATGTTGGTTTTCAGTTTGGATTTTTGGGATCATCATCATTGGCTGTGCATAACTGTGCTGGCCTTGACAAGCCTCTTGTGTTAGGTTATGTTGTAAATGCTAATTTTTTTGTGTTTTTTTGAGTAATAAGTGTGAAATAATAGTTTATTTGTTGTAATTTAGCAATGTTGTATATCTTATTTTTTGGACTTTGTGAAAAAGAAGTGCACTTAATTGTTTTATACGCACTTGTTCAAATTTTAAAATGATAGTTTAATTAAACTGTACTTGGAGATCATATAATATTAAGGAAGTAAAAAAAAAAACTGTTCTCAACACACTTTTAATTTAATTGCAGTTAACATGCAGTTAAGTTTCTGAATACATTACATTCAGTTTGCAATTATATGTACTTTTAAAGTACCGGTATATAATTTCCATTATATAAGTACTATTTTTAAAAGTATTCTAAAGTGATTTTGTGCTTAACATTACCTATAGAGACTTTCTTGTTTTAAATTGTTGTGTGCACACCTCATTTAGCAACTTTTAAGCAAATAATTTAAAATTATTTAAAAAATATATATATTTTACTCAAACCAAAAGACTGCTATTGGGAAAAAAACATAGGAAATTCCAGAGGGAATCCGTTCTAGGACTACAAACTGAACAGCTCTATATTGATTATAAAATTGCCATTATATTGGCCATCAGCTGCCTTCAGTGCCTTGTGCCCTAGATATTGGAATCGGCCGTGAAAAACCCATACCGGTCGACCACTAGAGCACATGTTAACTGCCCTATACCCCCAGCACACAAAAATTTGTGTCACTGTGGAGGTCAGCAGCAATAAAAACCAAACCAGTGCTTTTTAAGCTGTGCTCATACTTTTACTCAGAACAACCCTGACAGGCTTGCAGCCATCTCCACCTCACTTTCTGGGAAATCAGGTACATCATGTCCCTGAATGCGACATATCTTGAATATGTGAGACGTGGTTGATTTTCTTCCTCTTCAGCATTCTTTCTTTTTTACTCATCAGATCTGCATTATTCGTTCCTAATCTCACCATTTTGTTAATTGATGTAATCATGCAAATGACCGGCTCAGGCGGCCACCCGTACTAAGCCCTAAGATGTGCTGTATCTGTGAGGTCAGTAAGTCTCATGTGTGTTCTCCAGGATGTTTCAGCAAATACCCAGACAATGTTGCTGGATTCGGCATCAGCCTCCTGCTGAGAAGGGTCACGGTCCCCCACCTTGAAAAATGAGTCTCGCTCAGTTGTGGTCCGAGTCTGACAGTGGAAATGCAGCTCATGAGTCCTTACTTGCACTTAGTACTCATTAACATCCGTCTTAGATGATCTGGTCACAAGGGTTGATGGTCCTGAGATTGGAAGTTTAATATCTTTTAACACCAAAAATTCACAGCACCTAAAAAAGTTTAGGTGTATAAACCCCAATAATCCAAATAGGCAAAAAGTAGCAGAAAAAACCCACAGACTATAAAGGTGAAAATGCCATAAAAGCAAACCCTGCACCAATTGTTTTTCTGTGACCCCCATATATGGTTTGAGTGATCCAGATCACAAAATATTTTTATTCCTGTCTTACACTACCCACTTTTTTATTAGATTACCCAAAATGAATGATAAGATTAGGTTTAAATGGGGTTTAAACAAGTCTGAATCCCTAAACAAAGGGTTCTGGCACTACAGGATTTCTTTCCGTGATGCAGGATTACGACTGTAAGCTGCCTAAATCCTGATCCGATTTGTAACTGAAGTTACGATCAGAAGTGAAGAGACTGAAGGCTAAACCCCATGAAAGTGTACATGCTAGACAGAGACTAGACCTGATAAAGACCTCTTTTTTTGAGAGAGAGAACCTACTCCTACTCTAAAAGTGAGAAGCTGAGCTCTTTGGCTTTAAGATGTAGGATTGTACGCACTCAAGGGAATTTCAGTGGAATCGTGTCTGGAAGTGCTGTGTTCCAGTCATGGTCGGCACCAAGGGGAACATTCACAGTCTCTCTCTCTCTCACACCATACCATACTAATACTGTGTTTGACCCCCTTTCGCCTTCAAAACTGCCTTAAAAAAAGGATAGCATCTTGTAGGATAGCATCTTGCAGTTGATGGACATTTGTGGGATGTACATCCAGGGCACGAAGCTCCCGTTCTACCACATCCCAAAGATGCTCTATTGGGTTGAGATCTGGTGACTGTGGGGGCCATTTTAGTCCAGTGAACTCATTGTCATGTTCAAGAAACCAATTTGAAATGATTCAAGCTTTGTGACATGGTGCATTATCCGGCTGGAAGTAACCATCAGAGGATGGGTACATGGTGGCCATAAAGGGATAGACATGGTCAGAAACAATGCACAGGTAGGCCGTGGCATTTAAACGATGCCCCATTGGCACTAAGGGGCCTAAAGTGTGCCAAGAAAACATCCCCACACCATTACACGCCAAATTCTGTTTACGCCAAATTCTGATTCTACCATTTGAATGTCTCAACCGAAATCGAGACTCATCAGACCATCAACACTTTTCCAGTCTTCAACTGTTCAATTTTGGCGAGCTCTTTCAAATTTTAGCCTCTTTTTCCTATTTGTAGTGGAGATGAGTGGTACCCGGTGGGGTCTTCTGCTGTTGTAGCCCATCCGCCTTATGGTTGTGCGTGTTGTGGCTTCACAAATGCTTTGCTGCATACCTCGGTTGTAACGAGTGGTTATTTCAGTCAAAGTTGCTCTTCTATGAGCTTGAATCAGTCGGGCCATTCTCCTCTGACCTCTAGCATCAACAAGGCATTTTTGCCCACAGGACTGCCACATACTGGATGTTTTTCCCTTTTCACGCCATTCTTTGTAAAACCTAGAAATGGTGTGTGAAATCCCAGTAACTGAGCAGATTGTGAAATACTCAGACCAGCCCGTCTGGCACCAACAACCATGCCACTCTCAAAATTGCTTAAATCTCCTTTCTTTCCCATTCTGACATTCAGTTTGGAGATTGTCTTGACCAGGACCACACCCTTAAATGCATTGAAGCAACTGCCATGTTGATTAGATAATTGCATTAATGAGAAAGTGTTAACAGATGTTCCTAATAATCCTTTAGGTGAGTGTACACACATGTATTATATAAACAAAATGTTTTATGTTAGATGCAATTTAACAGATGACATTACTAATATGTGTGTATGTATGTATGTGTGTGTATATATATATATATATATATATATATATTAGTGTCCGCCTGTCATGTGTGAGGCAGCATTGTAGTTAACAATAATAATCCTGCTGTGTTCTGGATTCCATTTATCCTACTGTGGAAACCTGTTGAGATGTATCTACAAGACTGACACATTCCCTCCTCCCAATGTCTCCCCTCTCTTGTGTTGCCACTGAATGTGTGCTATTGTTTGAGACACACTCCTGCCCCCAGGCAGCCCACCCACCCACCCCCAGCCCAGCCCTGCTCTGCTCTGCTCATGCAGGATCAGGCTGTCCCCCTTCTCATTCGACCCAGATAACCAAAGAGTGAAGACGACAGTTGCCTCTGTTATCCCCCATTCCACATCATTGTCATCTTCCTCTACAGAGGAGATGCAGGATCTTCTGAAGACCAGGGCCCTAGTTGTTGGCACTAAGGGGTCAGCAAAAGGTGAATTAGCCCCTCACAAAGCTAAGCAGAAGGACCGTAAGCACCAGGAGTTGTTGGCGCTAGCTCTGGGGGTGAATCTGGGCAGTAAAGGTGCCCTCCTCTGGAAGCCTCTAAAGATTTTGGCTTATTCACAGATCCCCCCGCCACCACTGAGTAGACGCACTACACTCAAGGATGGACCAGAGAAACACTGCAACTACGAGAAGATTCACAACTTTAAGGTAAGTACTGGTTGTGTGGCGACTACTGTACGTCATATCAGAATTATGGTCAAGAGCAGTAATAAAATAATAAAAAAATCAGCAAAGATTCATTAAATCAGAAGTGGCATAGAATACTGGAAAAAATATATACTAAGAAGAACAACTGTTTTCAACATTGATAATAATAATAAATGTTTCTTGAGCACCAATTCAGCATATTCTAATGATTTCTGAAGGGTCATGTGACTCAAGCCTGGAGTAATGGCTATTATTTAAATTGTAACAATTGTAACAATATTAATGTGGATGTTACTGATGTCATCTCACAATTGTGTTCATTTTTACATGTAGAACATTTGAATGTAAACACAAATGTTTCATGCAGAATTATCAGTTATTGTACTCAGCGGCCTGTATTAAAGGAATATTTCACTTAAAAATGAAAATTCTGTCATCATTTACTCACCCTCAAGTTGTTTCAAACCTGTTTCCGACAATACGTTTTCAGCAAAAGAATTTCATACCGGTTTGAAACCACTTGAGGATGAGTAAATGATGACAGAATTTTAATTTTTAAGTGAAATATTCCTTTAAATGTTGATATTGCACACACTGAATATATCCTGTGTGTGTGTATATATATATATATATATATGAAGAGTTCAGATGCAAAAGCCTCTAAATGCCATTTGAAATTTTCTTCTTTAATGATGATTTTTATCAAACTTGTATATTTAAGTTCAGTAATTTCACTTAAATAACAATTAAGAGGTAATTATCATTGGCATTTAAGTGAAATCACTGAACTTAAATATACAAGTTTGATAAAAAATTATCATTCTAGAAGAAAATTTCAAATGGCACTTAGAGGCTTTTGCATCTGAACTCTTCATATATATATATATATATATATATATATATATATATATGTGTGTGTGTGTGTGTGTGTGTGTGTGGTGTGTGTGTTTGCGATTTCTCAAATGTTCTGATTGGATGGTTAATTAATTTTGAAAAAAAAAAAAAACCAAAACTTGAAATGTTGATTTTGAGCCTGATGAAATCCTTCACTTTTATTTCACTCTTAATGTGCCGGTACTATGAGGTTGTTCGAATGTTTACTAATGTCTCATTCAAATGTTTATGTGCTGACAGCGTTTAAATGCACGGTACTTTGAGCCTCGTATCAATAAGCCTAAATCTATCCTATGAGCCTAATTGCCTAGGCTTTTAATCCATTAACAGCGTTATTGACTGATAAGATTGATCGCACAAATCAATAACCTCTCGCTGCTGAATGGAGTTTCCCATTTCATGCCTTTTCAGTTTCTGATAAATGACTGAAGCTGAGAATGAGCTCAGTGTATCATCTTCTGACTTTTTAAAACTTAAACAAAGCAAAACGAAGCAATCATCTGACTTCAACGTGTCACTTGGATGCTTCCTCATGATGTCACCTACAGTCATTAGAGCATCATGGTTATTCAGTGCCCACCTCCCCAGAAGTGTTCTCACACAGGCTGTGTTCCAAAACCTAGTGAGCTCACTCAGTGTGTAGAGCGTTTTGCGTAATTTATGTTGGCTACTGAGATTCATAAAAGACGACTCTCTGCCTACTTACCTAATGCGTAAACATTACAGGCATGCTAGCCAGAGGGGTTTTAAACTTTGTTGGCTGGAGAACCAATTTTGGTTTGAGGACGTAAAACCGTCCAAGCTCAATGTTCTCTCACCATTCCTGATTTCTAACACACACTCAAAGCGTTGAGCGTGGTCTTGCGGCTGTCAGAGCTGCTGCTCTCTGTATGATTTTCCATCTTCTTCGGTCCCATTCATATGTAAATTGCGCAAGCTCATTTTTGATTGGCCCGAACATGTTTTCCCTGATCAGAATTTCTCCTCTATGGATCGAGTCCAGACCGAACTTCCCGACCAAAAAATGTTCGGGCTGGCATCCAGGCTACCGAAACACATCTTAATGCCTAAAAATAATTCATAAAAACTTTGTTTATAAGTAATATAATAAAATGTAATTGTTACCAAAAAATTGGGCTAGCTTCATTACACAAAAATAAAATCAAACAAACTGGCAATTTTGCCCATATGTCATGTATTAGGGATGGGCAACGATTAATCGCATCCAAAATAAAAGTTTGTGTTTACATAATATATGTGTGTGTAGTGTGTATAATTAATTTGTATATATAAATACCCACACATGCATGTATATATATATATATATTCACAATTAATATTATATATAAATATAAATATTTGATATATTAATAACACATTTTTCTTAAATATATACATGCATGTGTGGGTATTTATATGTACAAATTAATTATACACACTACACACACATATATTATGTAAACACAAACTTTTATTTTGGATGCGATTAATCGTTGCCCATCCCTATCATGTATGCTATGAATATTGAGTGTTTCTGCCTTATTTAGGGTTCAAATTGGGTAGTATTTCAGTTAGGATGTAGACAGCTTGCTAGGTTTTGGAGAACAGCCAGTGGTTGTGGATACAGATGAAGGGTATTCTCATTATATTTATATTTCAGCATTCACAAACCTGGGCTTTGTTCCACAAACCCTGCGTGTTACGTGTTTTCTTTTGTCAATCTTTGAGTTGTGTTTTGACAGCACAAGGGCGTGCATGGGAACATGCTTTGCGTGTGACTTTCAGCAGCTTGGTAACAGATGCCAGACACATTATTTTCCCTAGCAATCCTGTAATCTGACTCACATTTTTTGATCATTGCATGGTAGGTCTCAAGCTAAGCTGAAGACATTACTGTAGCGTTACCCATTAATATTATACACAATACTTCCTTGAAAATAAATTCCGGCACAAGATTACAACAACCATAATGAAATGACCCTTCACAATAGATAATGCTTCACAATGAAATCTGTAACAGAGCTATTTATGGCAATTAATCTGTTCAATAAAATACTGTACTCACCTGTTGCATCGGTAATCTCCGCATCGCTTTTACATATCAAATCCCTCAGTTTGCGCCATTTCCAAAAAGCCAAGTCCATGTTGATTCTTGTTTTATTACAAGCTTTGTTGCCTTCTCTTTTTGCTAGCAGATTCTCCTCTGTTCAGCGTTTTTAACAGGTAACTCCCCAGAGATTGGAGATTTAGCTGCTCCATGTCAACCTTTCTTGCTCGCTGTGACAATGTGACGCCGAGCCCCCCCCCCCCTTAGTTACTGTTGCTACGTCCATCAAAACAAATGTGTAGGCTTTGGAAAGGGAAAAAATACAACTCCTCCAGACAATCTCTCGGGGTACCTAGTGTCCGATTTACAAATGCCATGGGCGCACCGCTTCACCATCTTGCTTGGAGTCTGTGTTTTAAGTGGCCCAGCTCACATAGTAACGGTTGCTATGATGTGTGATTGGACAATGGCCATTTTGTGGGAGAGGCCGGCGAAAGGCTAATTAAGCTAAGCCACACCCACTCCATACACAAAGTAGCTGGAGCAACTTTTCTTTATTTACAGATTTGACGAGACATGCACGGGCGAGTGACGTGCGCATTTTTTTTGTAAAAACCCTTGTGTCAGGTCTAAAATATAAACACTTGCAATATACTTACCATAGTCAATGAAGGTTAGACAAAATGTGTTTTGGAAGCAGTATTGGTGATGTATTGAATAAAATATTGAACATGAACAATTTTGAACAGTACCCTGCCAAAGTTTCTAAAATAATAATTTCAGTGGTTCTATGTACATTTATAGGTCTAAAGTGTAAATGTGTTGTGCTTTGATCTTTATGTTTGAGACAGGCAGTGTGTGCATGAGTTTAAATTGTGTGTTTGTGTGACTCATCTTTGTCTTTGGTGTAGGTGCACACCTTCAGAGGGCCGCACTGGTGTGAATACTGTGCTAACTTTATGTGGGGTCTTATCGCCCAGGGCGTCCGTTGTTCAGGTAACCCTCCACCAATCACAAACTCTCCCACACAAATAAACTGTCCATCAGAATTATGGCACCAGCCAAGGAGCATTATTCATATCAAGTTACAATCAATAGCCGCTCAAGATCCAGACGATGCTGTCCTGATAACAATGCTCAGTTGCCTGTAGAAATGTTTCAATGTTATGTGGAAACCTGAAGCTAAATACTGAAAGTGATACCTGGGACAATAAGGGTTTTAACTAGAATGCTGAAGTATGTGTAGGACTCTGAATTCCTAAATGACACCTTGTCCAAACCAGTTGAGTGCGTTCTGTTGAGTGTTGACTATTTATAGATGTTGTACATAGTGTATACACCATAGAGTATTGTGAGAGAGGCACACCCAGGTGAACCAGGACAGTCTTGAATTAATGCCAATTGAATCAGGCTACACTTGACGTATATAAACACATGCTTAGACGCACATACTCTACACCCTGTACTGTATCAGAAAGTATGACACTTTATTTGTTACTTTGTAGAAGTGAGGTGTATGATGTATGCACTAACTTTACAAGTCAAATTTCAAGTAAAAGTCTTTCAAATTAAAGAATTGTGTATCATAAACTAACAACGAACAACATTTTTATAGCATTTATTAATCTAGGTTAATTTATGTGTATACTATTGTTCATTGATTATTATTGTTTTATATTGTTCCGTCCAACACTAAAGGTGATTTGTTTGTTTGTTTGTTTGTTTGTTTGTTTGTTTGTTTTAAAGGTTCCCTGACATGAAATTTTCATTTTCTGAGTTTTTTTTCACATTAATATTAGTTCCCCTAGCCTGTATTTGGTCCCCTCGTGAATCAGAGTAAACCGAGTTTGGCTAAAACTTTGGCTATTTTTCTCTTCTTTGCAGCTCAGACGCGCTGATCTTGAATCTCCTCGTTATTACGTCATGTCGAGGAAAGGTTACCTCCCCTTTTTCTGCTTTGCCCGCCCCGGAAAATTTGGCTCGCCCGTGAGAAAATGAGCTAGGAAGTACGAACGCGTGTGCACGATTTGAGTTTTTCCAAGATATCACACGTCTATCAAACGAGTGAAGCATGGCAGTTGATCAGTGTTCGGATGTACAAATTGAACACAAGTATTGTTTAGTTCCTTCATCCGAGCCTCTGAAGAAACAACTCGATGAACGTCTGAAAATAAATCGATCGAGCTACCAAGCAACAATTTCTGATGTGTAACCTACTTGTTCAAGTTCAGACAGATAAGTTAATCTTTCTCTCAAAATCATTCAATACTGTTTATGCATTAGTAAGTCAAGCCAGTGACTAAAATATCAACTTCACATCATTTCTTTTAGTAGGATGAAAATAATCTTATTTAAATTCTGAACAAATTATACAGAAAGCGATCAAAGAACAATCTTTCCACACAGCGCGAGTTTATCTGGACAACTCATTATGAAATCAATGACGCACGTTACACTGCACAACGAAGCTCTTACTGTATGTACATCATCGTGTCTGCATTGGTGAAAGTATTAGAGAGTGCAGAAACTGCGTTGCAATGATAAGATCTTCATTCTCGTGATCAACAGACAGTCCTCTGCTTGATCAATGCTCATCACAGAAACATTTTATATAATGGGAATAGATCTAAATACTTTTAAAAACTTCTCACGATTCGTTAATCTCGTAAAAACGTATAATAGCTGTAGTAAAAGTATTCGAGAAAGTTTCGCATGTAATACATAGCTATTTCATATGCAAGCATGTCAGCCAATCACAGCAATGGGCGGTTACACTGAATCCCACAGCAGACACGCCCCTTCAAACAGAGGCTAAAATCAGGCTAGGAAAAATGCCTTTTATTTCTAAATTATGACTATTTTTGATCTAAAAAACATACTAACATTATAAGGACAACCTTTATGAAATTATAAAATAACCCCATGTCAGGGTACCTTTAAAAAAATTTGGGTGAACAACGCCTTTAATGTATTTTTTATAAAATGTATTTAGAAGGTAAGCTAAAAGTAACCTATTAACTATATAATTTAATATTATTAATTAACTTAATTAATGAAATTATTGATATTGTTCATTCATATTTTATGTTAGCTGTGGCATTAATAAAGGGATAATGTTCTGTCAGACATCCATTATCGCTAAATAAGCCGTGACAGGGTGATCTCCCTTAAAGGAGTGTATGGGTTTGAAAATGTAATGTATTATTTAGCAAAAATCCTGACCTTGGCCGTTAGTCTTCTATGCAGCTGCACATTCATGAGACTCTGATTGTGATCACGACTAACAAAAATGTGACATGAAATCCAATCCATGTACCTTCTCTGAGCTATATGCCTTGTGTTTGTCATAACGTACTGTAAGTAATCACTTTCACATCGGTCGACAGTTATTCTGACGGAGTTCTGGTCTGGTCATATTTGACTCAGTGAAGGAAGCACACAGATACTTTATTGGGATTTCTAGGCGTTGTATTTCATGTCATGTTTTTGTTCACCTTGATGCCTCACAACCTGTGTGCTTTTTCTGAGCTTTCTAATAGAGTCTCACAAACATGCATCTCACGAAGCCTTGCACAAAAGAACAACGGCCAAGGTCAGCCTTTTTGTTAAATAATACATTGGATTTCAGTTTGTTTTTCACCAAACCCTATCGTATACTCATGTGGGATATACTGTAAGACACGTGTAGCATTGGTCCATTCTATGATACTTTTTTGAAAAGTTTCATTTTGTGGTCCATAAAAGAAAGAAGGGCATACGGCATTAGAACAACACCAGGGTGCATAAATGATACCTTTATTTTGTTTCGTTTTGTTTCACTTTTTTGTTGTTGTTGCTTTGTCTTCCCCTGTATTTGTTTTTTATTAAAATTGTAACAAAAAATATATATCTATAAAAATAGCAGCCATATTAAATCGATAACCATCTTCGATTCAGGATGTTCTTTGGTGTGCCCTAGATAATCAAATGCACCATAATTTCATGATTACAGGTTTGGTTTAGATCTCGTGTTAACGCTGTTTATTGTTTGACAGCACTTTCCCAAAACACTCTGTATGTAAACCCAATCCAGTCACAAGGCATTAGTGTTGGTTTGTCTCACTGTGTAAATGGTCTCATCCATTTGGGCCATTATTCAAGCCTTTTCTTTTCACACAGGGGCTCTTATTTCACATTGGGCCCTGGGCGAGCCAGTGTCATCAGACACATTGAGAATTAGAGCAGAGTTGAATTTGTCCCCAGGCTCATGAGGAGGACACAGAGGGTTTTTTTTTTTCTTATTTTTTTCTCTGTGGTGTAAAGATGTGAAGGAGGGGTCCAAGCAGGCAGTAAATGGACAGAGAGAGTGATTAATGGGATTGTTGAAGATGAGGAACAGTGGGACAGCATGCAAATGCCTCCCTTTTCCCACATTACACTTCACACACACCACTGTCACTGTGTTAAAGACGAATATCAAAGGTTTATTACACCCAAAAAAATCTGACATGAAATCTGCGTAGTTTTTTCTGATGTTGATCAAAAATATCTATTGAGTTAAATGGCACTCATTTTTGCACTCATTATTTTTAGAATTTTTTTTTTTTTTTTTTTACATTTTTTGAAGAAATTGTGAAACATCTCTAGTATGCTTGGGTGCGGTTCCCAGAGCATTGCTATGGGTTTCCTGGGTGGGTACAAGAAAAGAAAAGAAAAAGAAATGCTCAAGTATTAATGATATTCCCTAAATATTCTATTCATAATATATTCTGATTCAGATCATTCATGTCTGTAGCACAAAAAGTTGAACACTTTAAGGGGTTGTACAAATATCTAACCCTGAATATGAGCAAGCAC